>CM038214.1:296583551-296713392 GCA_021442155.1 Cymbidium sinense | reverse complement strand
TACATCAATTTCAATAAAGATCCAAGAAGCGATGGCTGGATTTGGCTGCAATTGCTTGATCAATTTGCAAGGGTCTACCAAAAATAAAACCCACATCATGCAAGAATTGATAATTAAAAAGTGAACCCGAAGATTAGGTAAAGATAACCAAATAAAGATAGAAGATTCCTCTTTAATGTCAAAATATGGAGTCCATTTAAGAATATGCATTTGATAGTTTTAACACATAAGAATGGGTGAGCAAAGATATGACTATAATTAAGGTCATTAGACAATTTAATCAACACATGTCTACCATCTAGTAAACTAATAAAAAAACTCGAAAGTTGTAAGCCATGAAAGAAAATCAAATTTCCTCCATACTAGGATGCCGAAAAGAAAATTTTCCAATCAAAGTATATGCATAAGGCAGTTTTTATCAAGTCGAGCACATAATAACTAGAACACGTTTCAAGGTCATATGAATTAGGTTTAAAGGAAGATAAAAAGAAGTTGAAGAATCCTTAATAGATAAGGCATCTTTGAAGGATTTAGAGACAAAAGGTTTAGCTATAACTAAAGAATCGGAAGCCTGAGCTAGAGAAGTTAGAGCATTTTGTTTTCCCCAAGTATTAGTACTTGATGCCATGTCAAATGGTGCCACTTAATAACCGAACAAGGATCAGCCAAAGGCCGCAGATCCGGAGCTGAACTAGAAGAAATTTCTTGAAAACCAGCCCATAAACAGAAAGATAATGAAAAGGAAAGAGATTCAAGAATCGCTAAAGCTCAGGATGAGAAGGGGCTATGGGATAGGTTTAAGTTTTAGTTTTAGTTTTTAGTTTATTACAGGGTTTAGGGGTTTAGGTTTTTTTAGTTATTGGTTTAGTTTAGTTAGTTTTTTGGTTTAGGGGTTTACATTTTTTTATGTTTTTTATTAGTTTTTATGATTTAGGTTTTTTTAGTTATTTATTATTTATTAGTTTTTTATTTTAGTTTAGTTTTAGTTAATATTAGGTTATTATTATTTATTTGGTTTAGGTTTTTTTTTTTTTTAGGGCATGGTGGGGTTTATTAGTTTTTTTTAGTTTTTAGTTATTAGGGGTTTTAATTTTGTTTTTTTATTAGTTTAGTTTAAGGGATTTAAATTTTTTTTAATTAGTTTGGTGGAGCGTGGGGGGTTTAGGGTTTAGGTTTTTTTTTAGTTTTATTAGTTAGGTTTTTGTGTATTATTTAGTTTTTTATTTTTTTTTATTTTTTTAGTAATTTTATTAATTTTTTAGTTTTTTTAGGGTTTAGGTTTTACTCTTAGTTTAAGAGGGTTTTATGTTTACTATTAGTTAGGTTTTATTTTTTAGTTTTTTTTTGGTTTATTTTTTTAGGGTTTAGGTTTTTATTAGTATTTTATTAGGGTTTTAGTTTAGATTTAGTTTTTAGTTTTTTAGTTTTATTATTTTTAGGTTTTAGTTTTTTAGTTTTAGTTGGGGGGTTTAAGAAAAGGGGGGGGGGTTAGTTTAGTTTTTTTTAGTTTTAGTTTTTTGTTAGGGGTTTAGGGTTGTAGGCTTAGGTTAGTTTAAGGTTTTAGGATTTACTGTTTAGGGTTTAGGGTTTTTTTTTAAAATTAAGTAAAATGATACATTTAGGTTTATTTAGTTTATTTTATATTTTAATTTAGGGTTAATTTTTTTACTTTTATTTAGTTTAGTTTATTTATTTTTGTTTAGGTTTTTTATTTTAGTTTATTTTTAAGGTTTAGGTTTAGGTTTAGGTTTATGTTTATTTTTTTAGTTTAGTTTTAATTTATTTTATTTTTTAGGTTTAGGTTTTATTTTTAAATTTTTTAGGTAGGTTTAGGTTTATTTAGATTTAGGTTTAGGTTTTCATTTTATTTTTTTAGGTTTAGGATTTAGGATTTTATTTTAGGTTTATTTTTAGGTTTTATACTTAGTTTAGGTTTAATTTTATTTTATTTATTTTATTTTATTTAGTTTAGGGTTTAGGTTTAGTTCAATTTAGGTTTAGGTTTTATTTTAGTTTCATTTATTTTAGTTTAGGTTTAGGTTTATTTTATTTTATTTATTTAGGTTTATTTTTTTTTGATTAGGTTTTTTTTTATTTTATTATTTTAGGTTTATTTATAGTTTTATTTAATTTTTATTTAGTTTTATTTAATTTAATTATATGTTTATTTAATTTTTAATTTACGTTTAGGTTTGATTTTATCTAGGTTTTCTATTTTTAGGTTTATTTTATTTTTTAGTTTAGTTTAGGTTTTTATTTATTTTATTTTATTTTAGGTTTTATTTTTTATTTTATTTTTTTTTTAGGTTTAGGTTTAATTTTTAGTTTAGGTTTTTATTTTATTTTATTTTATTTAGGTTTAGGGTTTTTTATTTATTTTATTTTTAGGTTTTATTTTATTTAAGTTTAGGTTTTATTTAGTTTAGGTTTAGGTTTTTAATTTTTAAAGATTTAAGGTTTAGGGTTTGGAGTTTAGGGTTTAGGTAGTAGGTTTTAGGTTTTGGGTTTAGGGTTTAGGTTTAGGGTTTAAGGCTAGTTGGTTTAGGGTTTAGGGTTTAGGTTGTTGGTTTAGGGTTTTGGGTTTGGGTTTAGGGTTTTAGGTTTAGGTTTAGTTTAGGGTTTTAGGGTTTAGGGTTTAGGGTTTTAGGGTTTAGGTTTGTATGGTTTATGGTTTTATTTAGGTAATTTTAGCTTAGGGTTCATGGTTAGGGTTTATTTTATTTTATTTTTATTTTTTAAATTAAGTAAACTGGTAGGTTTCTATTTATTTACTTTATTTTGATTTATTTTATTTTATTTTAGTTTAATTTTCATTTAGGTTTATTTTATTTTTTAGTTTAGTTTATTTATTTTAGTTTATGTTATTTATTTAGTTTATTTTTTTTAGGTTAGGTTTAGGTTTAAGTTTATTTTTAGTTTAGTTTTATATTTATTTTATTTTAGGTTTAGGTTTATTTTTTTTTATTTTTTTAGGTTTAGGTTTTGATTTTATTTTATTGTTTTAAGGTTTAGGTTTTAGGTTTATATTTTTGGTTTATTTTTAGGTTTTATTTTTTATTTTAGGTTTAGGTTTATCTTTAGTTTATTTTGTTTTATGTAGTTTAGGTTGGTTTAGGTTTAGTTTATTTTTGGTTTAGGTTTAAGTTTAGTTAATTTTAGTACAGTTTATTTTAGTTTAGGTTTAGATTTATTTTGTTTTTATTTTATTAATGTTTTAGGTTTACCATTTTTTTTAGTTTAGGTTTTAGGTATTTATTTATTTTTAGGTTTATTTTTAAGTTTAGGTTTTATTTAGTTTTATTTTATTATATTTTAGCTTAATTTTATTTTTTATTTTATTTAGTTTTTTTATTTAGGTTTTTTTATTAGATTTATTTTATTTTTAGTTTAGTTTAGGTTTTATTTATTTTATTTTATTTCATTTTATTTTCTCTTTTATTTATTTTTAGGTTAGGTTTAGTTATAGTTTAGGTTTTATTTTATTTTATTTTTTTAGGTTTTTATTTTATTTTAGGTTTATTTAGTTTAGGTTTAGTTTTTAGGTTTTAGAATTAAGTTTATTGGTTAGTTTAGTTTAGGTTTAGGTTTAGGTTTAGGGTTTTGGTTTAGGGTTTTTTATAGTTTAGGTTAGAGTTTAGTTTGGGTTTAGGGTTGAGTGTTTAGCTTTATGGTTTAGTTAGTTAACAGGTTTAAGTTTAGTTTGGTTTTAAGTTTAGGTTTAGGTTTAGGTTAGTTTATGATTTAGGGTTTAGGTTTTAGGGTTTTAGTTTAGATGTTTGATTAGGGTTAGTTAGTTTAGGGGTTTAGGTTTAGTTTTAGGGGTTTAAGATTTAGGTTAAGTAGGGGGTTAGTTTTTAAATATTTATTTTTAGTATTTTTATTTTTTAGTTTATTTATTTTATTATTTATTTTAGTTAAGGTTTTTTATTTTAGTTTATTTTTAGGTTTAGGTTTAGGTTTATGTTTACTTTTAGTTTAATTTTATTTTTATTTAATTTTTTTTAGGTTTAGGTTTTATTTTTTTATTTTAGGTTTAGGTTTAAGTTTATTTTAGGTTTAGGTTTTAAGTTTTTATTTTAGGTTTATTTTTTAGTTTATTTTTAGGTTTCTATTTTTAGGTGTATTTATTTTAGTTTAATTTAGTTTCATTTAGGTTTAGTTTTACTTTATTTATTTTTGGTTTAGGTTTCTTTTTAAAATTTAGTGTTTAGGTTTTATTTTCTATTTATTTTTAGGTTTTATTTTTAGGTTTTTTTTTAGGTTTAAGTTACTTATTTTATTTTAGTTTAGTTTTTATTTTATATTTAATTTTATATTTAGGTTTCAGTTTGGGTTTAGTTTAGTTTAGGTTCTTATTTTATTTTATTTTTTATTTTATTTAGGTGTAGGTTTATTTATTTATTTTTTTTAGGTTTTATTTAGCTTAGGTTTAGGTTTTTAGGTTTTTAGGGACTAGGTTTTAGGGTTTAGGGATTATGGTTTAGGGTTTACGGATAGTTTTAGGGTTTAGAGTTAGGGTTTTTTTATGTATTTTATTTGTTATTTTTTAAAATTAAGTAAATTGGTAGGTTTAGGTTTATGTAGTTTATTTTTTACTTATTTGAGTTTAATTTATTTTTTATTTTTAGGTTTAGGTTTAGGTTTTTGTTTTATTTTTTTAGATTTAGGTTTTAGGTTTTTATTTTAGGTTTATTTTCAGGTTTATTTTTCATTTTAGGTTTAGGTTTATCTTTAGTATATTTTGTTTTATGTAGTTTACGTTTAGGTTTAGGTTTAGGTTTAAATTTAATTTATTTTAGTTCAATTTATTTTAGTTTAGGTTTAGATTTATTTTATTTTTATTTTATTTATATATAAGTTTAGGTTTTTTTTTGTTTAGGGTATAGGTTTTATTTATTTATTTTTAGGTTTATTTTAAGTTTAGGTTTTTTATTTTTTTTATTTTTATATTTTAGCTTAATTTTATTTTTATTTATTTTACATTTTTTTATTTTATTTATTTTTTTTAGGTTTATTTATTTTTAGTTTAGTTTAGGTTTTATTTATTTTATTTTAGTTTATTTTTATTTTCTCTTTTATTTTATTTATTTTTTAGGTTAGGTTTATATTTATAGTTTAGGTTTTATTTTATTTATTATTTTTATATTTTTAGTTTTTTTATTTATTTTATTTTTTATGTTTTATTTAGTTTAGGTTTTAGGTTTTAGGTTTAGTTTAGTTTAGTTTAGGTTTAGTTTAGGGTTTAGGGTTTAGGTTTTATTTTACTTAGGTTTAGGGTTTAGGGTTTAGTTTAGGATTTAGGTTTTTTAGGTGTCATTTAGGTTTAGTTTAGTTTAGGGTTTTAGTTTATTTTAGATTTATGGTTTAGGTTTTTATGGTTTTAGGTTTAGGGTTTAGTTTAGGTTTAGGATTTAGGTTAGGGTTTAGGTTTAGGGTTAGGGTTTAGGGGTTTTAGTTAGTTTAGGTTTTTTTTTTTTAAAAAAAAATAAATCATTTTTTAGTTTATTTAGTTTTATTTTCTTTTGGTTTATTTATATTATTTTTATTTAGTTTATTTATTTTAGTTAAGGTTTTTATTTTAGTTTTTTTTTTTTAGGTTTAGGTTTAGGTTTATGTTTAATTTTAGTTTATTTTTATTTTTATTTTATTTTAGGTTTAGGTTTTATCTTTATTTATTTTAGGTTTAGGTTTAGGTTTTTTTTAGGTTTGGTTTTAGGTTTTATTTTAGGTTTATTTTTGGTTTATTTTAGGTTTTATTTTTAGGTTTATTTATTTTAGTTTAGTTTAGTTTAGTTTAGTTTAGGTTTACTTTATTGTATTTATTTTTTGGTTTAGATTTGTTTTTAAATTTAGGGTTTAGGTTTATTTTTATTTATTTTTGGGTTTTATTTTGGGTTTATTTTTTTAGTTTTAGGTTTTTTATTTATTTTATTTTATTTTTTTAGTTTTATTTTTTTATTTTATTTTATTTTTAGGTTTTAGTTTGGGTTTAGTTTTAGTTTAGGTTTTTTATTTTATTTTTTTTTTTCTTATTTTATTTAGGTTTAGGTTTTCATTTATTTATTTATTTTAGGTTTTATTTAGCTTGGTTTTGGTTTTAGGTTTTTTTAGGGATTAGGGTTAGGTTTAGGGTTTAGTTAGTTTAGATTTATAGTTAGGGTTTTTTATTTATGTATTTTAATTATTTATTTTTTTAAAATTAAGTAAATAGTAGTTTAGGTTATGTAGTTTATTTTATTTATTTAAGTTTAATTTATTTTTATTTTTAGGTTTATGTTTAGGTTTTATTTATTTTTTTTAGGTTTTAGGTTTAGGTTTTATTTTAGGTTTATTTTTTAGGTTTTATTTTAGGTTTAAGTTTATATTTAGTTTATTTTATTTTATGTAGTTTAGGTTTAGGTTTAGGTTTAGTTTATTTTAAGTTTAGGTTTAAGTTTAGTTTATTTTAGTTTAGTTTTTTTTAGTTTAGGTTTAGATTTATTTTATTTTTATTATATTTATATTTTAGGTTTAGGTTATTTTACTTTAGAGTTTAGGTTTTTACATATTTATTATTAGATTTATTTTTTAAGTTTAGATTTTTATTTAGTTTTTATTTTATTATATTTTAGCTTAATTTTATTTTATTTTATGTTTAGTTTTATTTTTTAGGTTTATTCTTAGGTTTATTTTATTTTTTTTTAGTTTAGGTTTTTATTTTATTTTAATTTATTATTATTTTTCTTATTTATTTTATTTTTGGGTTAGGTTTAGGTTATAATTTAGGTTTTTATTTTTTTTATTATTTTATTTTATTTAGGCTTAGGTTTTATTATTTATTATTTTTAGTTTTAGAATTTTTAGGTTTTAGAGTTTAGTGTTAGGTTTAGTTTAGGGTTTAGGGTTTATGATTTAGGGTTATAGGGTTTACAATTTTAAGGTTTAGGGTTAGAGTTTAGGGTATAAGGTTTAGGGTTTTTTTTTTTGTTAAACTTCAGTGTTTAGGCTTTAGGGTTTAGGGTTTAGGGATAGCTTAGGGTTTAAGGTTTAATTTTATTATATTATGGTTTAGGTTAGGGTTATGGTTTAGGTTTAGAGTTTTAGGTTTAGATTAGGTTTAGGACTTAGATTTAGTTTAGGGTTAGGTTAATTAGGGTTTAGTTTAGTTTTAGTTTAGTTTAATTTTGTGTTTAGTATTGTTTAGAATTTTTTTTAATATTAGGTAAATTGATAGGCTTAGGTTTATTTAGTTTATTTAGTTATTTATATTTTTCTTTTAGTTTATTTATTTTTTTATTTGGTTTAGTTTATTTATTTTATGTTTCTTTATTTTAGGTTATTTTTTAGGTTTAGGTTTAGGCTTATGTTTACTTTTTAGTTTAGTTTTATTTTCCTTTTTATTTTTTAGGTTTAGGTTTTATCTTTAATTTTTAGATTTAGGTTTAGGTTTTATTTTATTTTTTTTTTAGGTTTAGGTTTTAGGTTTTATTTTAGGTTCATTTTGGTTTATTTTTGGTTTCTATTTTATTTATTTATTTTAGTTTAGCTTAGTTTAGTTTAGGTTTAGGTTTTTAATTTTGTTTTTGGTTTAGGTTTTCTTTTTTTTAAATTTAGGTTTAGGTTTTATTTTTTGTTTATTTTAGGTTTTATATTTAGGTTTATTTAGATTAGGTTTTATTTATTTTATTTTAGATTAGTTTTATTTTTTTTTTTTTTTTTTTTTTTTTTTTTTTTTTTATTTTATTTTATTTTATTATTTTATTTAGTAGTTTAGGTTTTATTTATTTTATTTTATTTTATTTTTATTTAGTTTAGGTTTTATTTATTATTTTAGGTTTAGGTTTAGGTTTTAGGTTTTAGGGATTAGGGTTAGGGTTTAGGGTTTAGGGTTAGGTTATGGTTTAGAGTTAGGGTTTTATTTATTTTTTGTTTTTTTAAATTAAGTAAATGGTAGGTTTAGGTTTATGTAGTTTAATTTATTTATTTGAGTTTAATTTATTTTTATTTTATGTTTAGGTTTAGATTTTATATTATTTTATTTGGCTTGGGTTTTAGGTTTTTATTTTAGGTTTATTTTTAGGTTTTATTTTTTATTTTTGATTTAGGTTTATCTTTAGTTTATTTTATTTTATGTAGTTTAGGTTTATGTTTAGGTTTTGTTTATTTTAGGTTTAGGTTTAAGTTTAGTTTATTTTAGTTTAGGTTTAGATTTATTTTATTTTTATTTTATTAATATTTTAGGTTTAGGTTTAATTTAGTTTAGGGTTTAGGTTTTTATTTATTTATTTTAGGTTTATTTTTAAGTTTTGGTTTTTATTTAATTTTATTTTATTATATTTTAGCTAAATTTTATTTTTATTTTATGTTTAGTTTTTATTTTACTTAGGTTTTTTATTCTTAGGTTTATTTTATTTTTTAGTTTAGATTAGGTTTTTTTTAATTTTATTATAGTTTATTTTTATTTTTCTCTTTTATTTTATTTTAGGGTTAGGTTTAAGTTATAGTTTAGGTTTTTATTTTATTTTATTATTTTATTTTATTTAGGTCCAAGTTTTTTTATTTATTTTATTTTTAAGTTTTTAGGTTTTTAGAGTTTTTAGTGTTTAGAGTTTAGGGTTTATGTTTAGGGTTTAGGGTTTAGGCTCTTAAGGTTTAGGGTTAGGGTTTAGGGTTTAAGGTTTAGGATCAGTGTTTAGGTAAAAGGGTTTAGGGTTTTTATGGTTTATGGTTTAGGTTTAGCTTAGGGTTTAAGCTTTAGAGTTTTACGATTTGTGGTTAGAGTTTAGGGTTTAGGGTTAAGGTTATGGTTTAGGGTTTAGGGTTTAGGTTTTTTATTTAGGACTTAGGGTTTAGGTTTAGGGTTAGGTTTAGTTTAGGGTTTAGTTAGTTTATTTTTAGGTTTTTGGTTAAGGATTAGGGTTTAAGTTTTCTTTTAAAAAAATTAGGTAATCGGTTACTTATGCTTATTTAGTTTTTTTTATATTTTTCTTTTGGTTTATTTATTTAGTTTAGTTTATTTATTTTATGTTTATTTATCTTAGTAAATGTTTTATATTTTAGTTTATTTTTTAAATTTTGGTTTAGGTTTATGTTTACTTTTTAGTTTAGTTTTATTTTTATTTTTATTTTTATTTTTTAGGTTTAGGTTTTATCTTTTATTTTTAGTTCAAATTTAGGTTTTATTTTATTTTTTTTAGGTTTAGGTTATAGGTTTTTTTTTAGGTTTATTTATTTATTTTAGTTTAATTAGTTTAGGTTTAGGTTTACTTTATTTTTTTATTTTTGGTTTAGGTTTTTTTTTTAAAATTTAGGGTTTAAGTTTTATTTTATTATTTTAGGTTTATTTAGGTTTATTTTAGGTTTAGTTTTATTTATTTTATTTTTTTAGTTTAGTTTTACTTTTTTATTTTATTTTATTTTTTTAGTTAGGTTTGGGTTTAGGTTTTAATTTAGGTTCTATTTTATTTAATTTTTTAATTTAAGGTTTAGGTTTTAAGGGTTTATTTAGTTTAAAATTTTAGGTTTTGGGATTAGGTTAGTTTAGGGGTTAGGGTTTGGGTTTATAGTTAGTTTAGGGTTTAGAGTTAGGGTTTTATTTATGTATTTTATTTGTTATTTTTAAAATTAACTTGTTGGTTTAGGTTTATGTATTTATTTTTTATTTGAGTTTAATTTATTTTTTATTTTATTTAGGTTTATTTTATTTTTATTTAGTTTAGTTTATTTATTTTAGGTTTATTTATTATAATTTTGGTTTTTTATTTTAGTTTATTTTTTTTTTGGGTTAGGTTTATTTTATAATTTAGTTTTATTTTTATTTTATTTTTTAGGTTTAGGTTTTATTTTATATTTTTAGGTTTAAGTTTAGGTTTTGGTTTTAGGTTTATTTTTAAGTTTTATTTTTTGTTTAGGTTTAGGTTTATTTTTAGTCTATTTTATTTTATTTAGTTTAGGCTTAGGTTTAGGTTTTGTTTATTTTAGGTTTAGGTTTAGTTTATTTTCATTTTGGTTTAGGTTTTAGTTTAGGTTTAGTTTTTATTTTTTATTTATTTTTTGGTTTATTATTTAGGTTTAGGTTTTCATTTAGTTTTTATTTTATTTTATTTAGGTTTATTTCATTTTTATTTTAGGTTTAGCTTTTATTTTTTTTAGGTTATTTATTTTTTTTAGTTTAGTTTAAGATTTTATTTATTAAATTTAAGTTTAATTTTAATTTTTTTATTTTCTTTTAGGTTTAGGTTTAGGTTTATGTTTTTTTTATTTTTTTATTTTTTTATTTTTTTTATTTAATTTTGGTTTAGTTTTATTTATTTTATTTTTAGGTTTTATTTAGTTTAGGTTTAGGTTTTATCTTTTTTAGGTTTAAGGTTTAGGTATAGGGTTAGTTTAGGTAAGTTGGGGTTTAGTGTTTAGGGTTAGTTGTGGGTTTAGGGAGGTTTGTAGTTTAGGGTTTTTTTTTTTAAGGGTTTAGGGTTTAGGTTTAGGTGGTTTAGATTTTAGGGTTTAGGGGTTTAGGGTTTATGTTTAGGGTTTAGGGTTTAGGTTTTAGGGTTTAGGGTTTAGGGTTTTTTAATTTAAGGTTTAGTTTTAGTTTAGGGTTTAGGTTTTTTGGGTTTTTTAATAGAAAATAATTGATTCAACATTTATTCTTTTCAATTTCATCAAAGTAACAAGTATTCTATGACACAAGCATAGATAAAAATGAGACATAGAAAATTAAAATCCTAAATAACTAATTTCCTCTCTTATGACATAGTTCCATAAGCGATTGGATCGTGTTTCTTTATTCTCGTTTGAACCAACACCTCTCAGTGGCGAGATCCATCCATTATCCCGATCTCTACACCGGGGTTGTAACATCCATCCTCATTTACAATAGCAGTGGCCTTCTCTTCACCTCACCAGTCTAGGCGAGCTTGGTTGATGGTGATGTTTAGGTTTTCCCATTCTTAGGTTTATGTTTAGGTTTAGATTTATTATGTTTTAGGAATTAGGTTTATTTTTTAATTTATTTAGTTACTTTAGGTTTAGGTTTAGGGCTTAGGGTTTCGGGTTTAGGGTTTATGGTTAGGGTTTAGGTTTGGGTTTAGGATTTAGGGTTTTAGGGTTTTGGGGTTTATGCTTTTTTTGGGGTTTAGGGTTTAGGGTTAAGGTTTAGGATTTAGAGTTTAGGGTTTTGAGGTTTAGGGTTTAGGGTTTAGGATTTAGGGTTGTAAGTTTAGGGTTAGGTTTATTTATTATTTTATTTAGTTTAATTTATTTATTTTATGATTATTTATTTTATTTTATTTATTAGGTTTAGGTTTAGGTTTAAGTTTATTTTTTAGTTGTGTTTTATCTTTATTTTATTTTTAAGGTCTAGATTTTATTTTTTATTTTTAGGTTTAGGTTTAGGTTTTTAATTTATTTTTTAGATTTAGGTTTTAGGTTTATTTTTAATTTTTATTTTTTATTTTAGGTTTAGGTTTATTTTTAGTTTATTTTATTTTATTTAGTTTAGGTTTAGGTTTATGTTAAGTTTATTTTAGATTTAGGTTTAGGTTTTATTTATTTTAGTTTTTTTTTTATTTTTATTTAGGTTTAGGTTTATTTTATTTTGTTTATTTTATTTTTATTTTAGGTTTAGGTTTTTTTTTTGGTTTAGGGTTTAGGTTTTATTTTTTTATTTATTATTAGTTTTTATTTTAAGGTTTTTTTTAGGTTTAGGTTTTTATTTAGTTTTTATTTTATTTTTCTTTTATTTTACTTTTACTTTATTTTATTAGGTTTTTTTTATTCTTAGGTTTATTTATAACTTTAGTTTTTTAGGTTTTTTTATTCATTTTATTTTAGTTTATTTTTATTAGTTTATTTTATTTTATTTTTATGTTTAGGTTTAGGTTTTAGTTTAGGTTTCTATTTTATTTTATTTAGTTTTAGATTATTTTATATATTTTATTTTTAGGTTTTATTTAGTTTATGTTTAGGTTTTTAGGGTTTAGGGTTTAGGGTTTAGTGTTTATGGTTTTGGGTTTAGGGTTAGGGTTTATGGTTTAGGGTTTAGGATTTAGTGTTTAGGATTTAGGGTTTAGGGTTTTAGGGTTTAAGATTAGGTAAGCTTAGTTTTTTATTTTAAATTGATAAGTTTATATTTATTTAGTTTATTTTATTTATTTTAGTTTATTTTGTTTTATTTTTATTTTGCTTAGTTTAGGGTTTAGGGTTTAGGGTTTTAGGATTTATGGTTTAGGGTTTACGGTTTAGCTTTTTTAGGGTTTAGGGTTTAGGGTTTAGGGTTTAGGATTTAGGTTTTACGTTTAGGGTTTATTTTTTGGTTTAGGTTTTGGTTTTTCTTAAAAGAGAACAAATTTAGATTCAACATTTCTTTTTTTTTTATTTCATCAACCGAGTAACACACCAAGTTTTTTATGACACAAGGGATGAAATAGATCAAAATGAGCACACGTAGAGCAAATAAAAAACCCTCGATAAATAGAACCATCTCAATGTAAAAACATTTCTATAAGTGGCGGTAGTTAGTATCTTTTCTCGGTTAGAACCACCACGTTCTCGAGTAGATTCACCATCATATCGATATCCCTCACCACCATGGATATAACCTTCATTACTCTTTGCCTCCATAACCACCACTTACCACCATCATATCCACCAACACCTCGGATCCCCCACCACCATTTATAACCGTCGCCTTATTTTCTGCTTTATCTAGATTGAGCACAGTGATGGTTATGTTTATCAAGGTTAGATTCTTATGGTTTAGGTTTATTTGGTTTAGTTTATTTTAGGTTTTGGTTTATTTTTTATTTTTTTTATGTTTAGGTTTATTTATTTTATTTAGGTTTAGGTTTTTTTTTTATATTAGGGTTTATGTTTTATTTTTTATTTATTTTTAGGTTTATTTTTTAGGTTTAGTTTTTTATTTAGTTTTTATTTAATTTAATTTTTATTTTACGTTTAGGTTTGATTTTTTCTAAGTTTTATATTTTTATGTTTATTTTCTTTTTTTAGGTTAGTTTAGGTTTTTTTTATTTACTTTATATTATTTTATTTAGGTTTAGGTTTTATTTATTTTATTTTTTAGGTGTTTTTAATTTAGGTTTTATTTTAGTTTTAGTTTAGTTTTTTTTTTATGTTTGGTTATTTTATTTGGGTTATGGTTTATTAGGGTTTAGGGTTTTAGGATTAGGTAGTTTAGGGTTTGGGTTTAGGTTTTATGATTTAGGTTTAGGGTTTAGTTTTGATTTTAGTTTTAGGTTTTAAGGTTTAGGGTTTAGGGTTTAGGGTTGTAGGTTTAGGGTTTAGGGTTTAGGGTTTAGGGTTTAGGGCTAGTTTTAGGGTTTAGGGTTCAGGGTTAAGGTTTTATTTTATTTTATTCTTAGGTTAAGTAAACTTGTAGGTTTATGTTTTTTTACTTTATTTTTGATTTATTTTAGTTTATTTTTTATTTAGGTTTAATTTTAATTTTATTTAGTTTAGACTATTTATTTTATGTTTATCTATTTTACTTATCGTTTTCTATTTTAGTTTATTTTTTAGCCTTAGCTTTAGGTTTATGTTTACATTTTAGTTTAGTTTATTTTTTATTTATATTTATATTTTTTAGGTAAAGTTATTATTTTTTTTTTTTAGGTTTAGGTTTAGGTTTTCTTTTATTTTTTTTAGGTTTAGGGTTTAGGTTTTATTTTTTGGTTTATTTTAGGTTTATTTTAATTTTTAGTTTAGGTTTAGGTTTTTATTTTAATTTATTTTATGTTTTATTATTTATTTTAGTTTAATTTTTTTTGGGTTTAGGTTTTATTTATTATATTTTAGTTATTTTTATTTTTATTTTATTTTATTTTAGGTTTAGGTTTAAGATTAGGTTTAGTTTAGGTTTATTTTTCTATTTTATTTGGTTTAGGTTTTTTATTTATTTATTTTGTTTTAGGTTTTATTTACATTTTAGTTTTTTAGGTTTTTTTTAGGGTTTTTTGGGTTTAGTTTGGTTTAGGGTTTAGGGTTTAGGGTTTAGGGTTAGTTTTAGTTGGTTGTGTTTCTTATTTATGTATTTTATTTCTTTTATTTAGAAAACTTTTTTAAAATTAAGTAATCTAGTAGGTTTAGGTTTATTTAGTGTATTTCTTATTTATTTGAG
This sequence comes from Cymbidium sinense, assembly GCA_021442155.1. Taxonomy (NCBI): domain Eukaryota; kingdom Viridiplantae; phylum Streptophyta; class Magnoliopsida; order Asparagales; family Orchidaceae; genus Cymbidium; species Cymbidium sinense. The sequence goes on along the minus strand of CM038214.1, from coordinate 296,699,279 downwards.
TTTATTTTATTTTTTATTTTTATTTAGATTTATTTTTATTTTTATTTAGTTTAGTTTTTTATTTTAGCTTTTTTATTTTGATTTTTGTTTTTTTAGTTTATTTCTTTGGTTTAGGTTTATTTTTTAGTTTAGTTTTATTTTTATTATATTTTTAGGTTTAGATTTTATTTTATATTTTTGGTTTAGCTTAGGTTTTCATTTATTTTTTTTTAGGTTTGGTTTTAGGTTTTATTTTAGTTTTTTTAGGTTTTATTTTTAGTTTAGGTTTAGGTTTATTTTTAGTTTATTTTGTTTTATTTAGTTTAGGTTTAGGTTTAGGTTTAGTTTTTTTTAGTTTAGGTTTAGGTTTAGGTTTATTTTAATTTTAGTTTAGGTTTAGATTTTTTTTTTAGTTTAGGGTTTAGGTTTATTTTTTATTTATATTTTATTTATTTTTATGTTTATTATTTAGGTTTAGGTTTTTATTTAGTTTTTATTTTATTTTATTTTATGTTTATTTCATTTTTATTTTAGGTTATTTATTTTGTACTTTTGTTTAGGATTTTATTTATTTAATTTTTGTTTTGTTTTTATTTCTTAATTTATTTTCTTTTTAGGTTTAGGTTTAGGTTTAGGTTTAGGTTTATGTTTTGGTTTAGGTTTTGGTTTATGTTTTTTATTTTATTATAATTTTATTTAATTTTGGTTTAGGTTTATTTATTTATTTTTTATGTTTAGGTTTTATTTAGTTTAGGTTTAGGTTTTATCTTTTAGGGTTTTGATTTAGATTTTAGTTATGAGTTTTGTGGGTTTAGGGTTTATAGTTTTGTTTGGGTTTAGGGTTTTGGGTTTTAGGCTTTAGGTTTAGCTTTCATTTAGGTTTTAGGGTTTGTGTTTAGGTTTTAGGTTTAGGATTTAGGGTTTATGGTATTTTTTAAGGTTTAGGTTTAGGGTTTAGGTTTTAGGGTTTGGGTTTAGGTTTAGGTTTAGGGTTAGGTTTTGTTTAGGTTTAGGGTTTGGTTTTTTTTAAACAAGGACAAATTGATTCAACATTCTTCTTTTGATTTATTAGTAACACCAAGTTTTCTAAGACATCAACCTAGACAAAAAATATGCACACATAGAGCAAATCAAAATCCTTGATAAGTAACAAACCATGTGAGAATCAAATGACCTCCAGAGCTTAAAAGGCTTGTGTTAGGGATGTCACTATATACCCATTACCATTCATATTATATAAATCAATACATGAAAAAAGGAAGAGAACTCAACATTCATAAACTTAAGCTATAAGCATGCATTTATTATATTTCTAGCTAGCATCATAAAACATGTTATTATTCATTTATAAGCTTTTGAAATACATTTATATTTTAGTGATAATACATGATATATTAAATTAAATCAACACATGCAAACACATAAAGGTAATCTTTTATTTTACTTGATTTTGAAAGATGGATGCATGAATTCAAATGACATACAAAATTTAACATGATTGGAAAGGCAATCAAATATAAATGTGATCATTCAACCAAACTAGTTCTTAATGATAATAAATCAAATAAGATTATTTAAAACAAACTAAAGATTCTTAATTAATTAAGTTTTGATTTGATTTGATTTAAAGGGAGAGAGAAATCATCACTTACTCTTTTAAACCCATTATTAGTGATTTGATTTAATTTAAGGAAATGTAATTAAGTTGATTTTATGGGTTTGAAGTTGAACCCTTTAAGAATTAATACTCTTACCAATGTCACCTTAAAGTAATAACTAAATAATTATGAGCCAACATGATATGCATAAATAAAATGATCTAGAAATAAAATGGGCCTAATACAATTGATGATTAATAATTAGTAGATTAGGGACTTAATTAGTACTCTTATGGTTTTGACATGTGGACTAACCATTTTCATTAAACTCCTTTAGGTTATTAAATATCTAAAGATCTACCCCAAGATTTGATTTAATTAAGTGATTATGATTTCAATTTGATTAAGTGATTTAATTAATTGGTTAAATCTTAATTAATTTCATTTTAAAAAGGGTGAAATGAACTAGGAAAGGGTCCCAACCACATTCCTTAGTTCACTTATTAAACAATGATTAATAAATTTAATTAACCAATTTGTTACTATTCATGAGATTAATTAATATAATTAACTTAAAATAGTTAAGGTTTAATTAGTCAATTTTCTTAATTAAGTGAGCAATAAATCCCAACAAAATCTTGGGAGGCATAAGTCATCCTATTAAATTAACCCACAAAATTTAGAATTAATTACTTAAGTAATTAAAAAGTAATTAACCTAATTAATTTTGTAATTAAACTTAATTACTTTTAAAATTAGTTTATGATCATTTTAATTAATTCTCCTCTAAAATACCTTTAAAAGAGTATTTATTTGCATTTCTTTATTTCTTTATGATTTTCATGATTTTTAGAAGTTTTAACCATTAAATAATTAATTAAACTAATCAAAGCCTAATCCTATTGGCGAATGGTGCACTTTCCATGTGTTGAGATTGGTTCTTAAAACTTATCCATTTCAATGCCTATGGTGGCAGACACACTTTCTCTTCCGCCATCTAATCTAAGATCGGATGGCTACAATTAATCCCACAACTTAATAAGATTAAATCAGATCGATCTAGTGGATATAATCACGATCATCCATTCCAATCATGTGGAACAGACGGTGCTTGATCTAACGTCGTGCGAGTGAGGGAGAATGAAGTCCGTCCTCCATTATTCACTTGATCCGAGCTTACAGCTTTCAATTCAAAAGGATCCCACACCTTCACGACATCGATGGAGGATCCAACGGTCAAGATCACATGAGATGCAAGTTTTTTCAAAATTTCAAACCCATTTTTTGGCTAAGGATCGTTTTTGCGTACCTCGAGCTTAAGATCGTGGCTCAGATTGAGGAAGCTTCATCTATTAGAGGAAGCCTTGAGTATATTGGATCAATTCTCATGTTCTCTGGAACCATGAGCGATGATTTGGAGCTCATCTTTGATCAAAGTCCCACCCAGTGCTAGCTTGGGAGATGATTCATTCGCTCGAGAAGCCTTGGAAGGTTTATGAAAAGTTAATTTGAGTTTGATAAATAGGGAAGTTAGGTAAAATGGGAGCCTATTTGGGATGGGCAGAATGACATTTTTGATCAAGGAACAAGCTTGGGAGCTTAAGGAATGGCTCTAGCTTTGGGTCTAAGGAATGATTTTTTGTGTGTTTGAGTGGAAATGAGGGGGTGTATACCCTTCATCTTGATCAGATGGTGGGATCGAGTTTGGCTTCTAGTGGTCATCTTTCCATCTTAGCGAGTCGTGGGTGGTAGGGTGGAGGTAAGTTGGCTCGGCTTTGTTGGTTGAAGGTGTGGAGGTGGATACCAAGGAGGAATCATGGGAGTCCTATGGGTTTAAAATGTTCCAATGGGGATGGTGAGGTGATTTTACCTCCCATGGGTCATGGCCAACCCAACCACCTCTTGGGTCAGGTTGGGCAGTGTCTTAGGTGCCTAGGTGGACCATTGAGAGATTGCCAAGTGGCCAAAAAATGGAAATGGCCACTTACATGGGTGATTTGTCTCATGTGATGCCCTTGACCCAAGGCTAGAATGATCATATGGCATTGGACTTGACTTGGGCAGATTTGAAATGAGCCAAAAGTGGGTTAGCCAAAATTTCAATTGAAGTTGATTTGGTTAGGTTTGGCTCAATTTGACTCATTTAGGACAAATTAGGTTAGGTTGGGTCAAGTTGACCGATTGGTCAAATTGGTTCAAACTAAGGGCTAGGTCAAGTTCATATGATCATTTGGGATGTTTTGGCTCAATTAGTTTGTCTTAGATTTGATTTTTCTCATTTGAATTCATTTGGGTCAAAGGGTTAAGTTTACAATTTGACCAAATTGGACAAATTAGGTGTTGGGTGTTGGTTTGGGTTTAGTTAACCAATTGAAGATGATTGTAGGCTTTGGTTTCAATTAATTTGGATTTGGTTTTGATTTAGGCCAACTTGAACCTTTAGGTCAAATTAGGCTAAAGTTCAGGTAATTCAATTGGGTCCAATCATGGCTTTGGTCAAGTTCAACAATCAATTTGGAATGAACTTGAGCCATTGGTTGCAATCAATTTGGTTTATATTTTTATTTGACCTAATTTGGTCTTTTAGGTCAATTTGGGTCAATTGGGTCAAGAGGGACAATTGGGTTTGGTTTGAATCAATTATAGTCAAGTCATATTCAAATATTGATTTTGATTTAGTATGAATCATTGGTTTCAAGGCATTTGGCTTAGGTTGCAATTTGGCTAGTTTGGGTTCATATGGGTTAAGGGGTTGACTTGGTCAACTGACCAAGACTTGGTTTGACCAATTTATGATAATTGATCAACCAAGGGTGATGATAATCATGATGAGATGTTTTGATGCTTGGTTCAATCAATTTAGGTAGGATTAGAACTTGGCTCAAATAGGTCAAATTGGCCACTTTGGGTCAAGTGGACCAATTGGGTTTAGTTGGCTTGATTTTGGGTTGAGTTTGATTTAGTTGAGTTTATATTTGGATTTGGGATTGCTATATAAATTCAATTGCAATTGGAGTTCAAATTGGTTTTGGTTCATTTGAACATTTCAAGTCAAAAGTTAAGTTGGGTTTGACTTGGGTTGATTTTGGTTTGGCTTGATGATTGTAGATTTTATTTATATTTGTGAATATTATTGAAGGTATGATTGATTCATGAGAAAATCAATTGAATTTGGGTTTTGGAATGAAGGAATTTGGCTAAGTCCATGGAGTTGGGTCATGTGGCTTAGGTTTGGATTTTGATTTGGTTTGATTTAGTTTGATGATTTAAATGTATATTTCATTTAAATTTATGAAGATGATTGAAATATGATTGATTTGTAAGAAAATCAATTGAGTTTGGATTTGGATTTGGCTAAGTCCATGGAAGTCATATTAGGAAGGGCATTAATTTAATTTGATTTAGTTTGATTTAGTTTTGATCATTTAAATGTAGATTTGATTTATATTTAGCAAGAAGATTAAAGATATAAATTGATTATGATAAAATCAATTGATTTTGGATTGATTTTGATTAAGAATTGGCTAAGTCCATGGGATAGGTCATATGGCTTAGGAAGGGTTTCATGTTTGGATTTGATCGTGGGCTTCAATCAATTGGTTTTGGAATTTGGGTTTGGATTTGAATTTGAATTTATTGTTTGGATTGAACTTGAGTTTTGGTTTGAGAAGTTGAACATGGATTGGATTTGGTTTGTAGGGTAGGTGGATTATCCTAATTCTTAAGGCATAACCTAATCCTATGGTTAACCCTTCTAAGTCTTTAGGCTTAGGTTAAGTGTTTACCTAATTAGAAGTGTCTTATGGGAAGTCTTAGTGTCTAGAAAACTTCTAAGTCTAAGATGGGAAGATTGAATTCGCACTCCAAAAGTGAGGTCAACAAGCATTAGGCTCCATTGTGTTTCCCTTAGTGATAGATGATTAGAAGACCGATGCCAAGTTTGACATTATAGACTCAGATACAGCTTTCAACACTTTGCTTGGGAGAATATGCATACATGAGAACATCATAGTTCCATCCTCTCTACATTAATGTATGAAGTTTATGAGACGTGGGATCATCTACTGTGTCAAAGGAGATCTCAAGCAATTTACAGTTCATGAGGTCGACATATATGAGGATGCAACTTACTACCTCCCTCAAAATTAACAAGTCTATTCTTGTGAACTTGGCCAAAGTTTAGAAATAAAATAAAAAGAAAAAGAAAAAGGAGAAGAAAGAGAAAATGAAAAAGAAAAGAAAAGAAAATATGAAAAATAAAATAAAAGGGAGTGGAAATAAACTTGGAGGAGGAAGTGGAGCTTGACATTAGATTCCACCCACAATTTGTTACTCCATTCGAACATATGGGTTGGATGATCAGACCTCCACGGAGAGGAAGAGGCCAATTGAGGCGTCCAGGGGTGGAAAACCTCTTTATTGGACCTAATAAAGATATGTCCCACTATTAGGAGTACACACTATCCATAAAGACTTAGAATCTAGTTCATATGATGAGTCTTATTTGGTTAGCACCTCTTCTCATAAGATTCCCTTGGAGGTGGCACTTGAGCGATAGCGATGAAGAGGCTCCAAAGCAAAGCATAAGTGTATCCAAGTCTATATGTGTGAATTAGGCATCGGTTGGGAACCTTAGCTCTAACCCACTTTCCTCTCAAAAGGCGAGGGTTTGGTAGAGGAAGCCCTAAGTCATCCACAAGTCAGACTTCGGAGGTTCTTTCGGAGCATCATCCTCAAGTCAAGAAGTTGATGTAGAACTTAAGGATGATTTATATAAAGATTTAATAGAATTACCTTTGATTGGTACTTGCCTTGTGTTCATAATTTAGCAAAGATAGGGTTAGTCCAACATACTTGGTTAAATCATCATTCATACTATTTTGAAAGAATATGTAAGAACAAATGCAAAATCCCTCAATCAAGATTAGGTCTAGTATTCAGTACAGTGGGTCTAATCGATGATGACGATTACTGCTTAGTCATCACCAATCATTTAGAATTGATATGTTCTTCTCAAATCACATTAACTCATATGAGGAGCTGTACTTAGAAACTTCAGATGATCTAAATGATTTTAAAGTCAAAGATGCATTACTAGAGTTTGAAGAAGAGATCAAGTCAACCATCGATGAGCTCAAAGAAATCAACTTAGAAAATGAAGAAGATCCACGCCCAACATACATCAATTTTTTATTGAATGAAATCAAAAATAATGACTTAGTTAGGTTATTGACTGAGTTAAAGAACCACTTTGCAAGAAGTTATGAATAGATACCTGGATTGGCTCTAACATAGCTATGCATAAACTAGCAATAGAGCTACTACTAACCCTATTAAGCAATCTCCTAGATGCATGCGATTAGACATAGAATAATAGGTCATTTAAAGTCAAAGCGATGTCGTCTTCATCGGGAAGAAAATACCCTACCTGGTTAGCTAGCATCATCCAAGTTAAGAAAAAGAATGGAAAAATTCACATATGCATCGATTTAAGGATTTAAATAAGGCATGTCCAAAAGATGAATTTCCACTACCAATCTCAGAGTTGATGGTGGACATTATCTCATCTCATGCAGTCTTCTCTTTCATGGATGGCTCATCTAAATATAACCAAATAAAGATGGTTTCTGAAGATGAAAGAAACATTACTTTTAGAACCCTGATCAAAATCTATTATTATAAGGTTATGCCTTTCACCCTTAAAAATGCCAGTGCTACATACCAGCGGGCTATGACTTGAATCTTTGATGAACTCATTCATTCATCATGTCGATCATCAAAAGCTAGAAAAGGAAGACCATCTCTTTGACTTGAGAGTAGTTTTCAAATAATTAAAATAATTTAACCTCAAAATTAACCCCCTGAAGTGTGGATTCAGAGTAGCATCAGGGAAATTCCTTGGATTTGTTGTCCGACACCTGGGAATCAAATCGATCAGGAGAAGATCAATGTGTTATTAGAAATGCCACCCCTAAACTTTAACTCAACTCGAGATCAATCAAGGCGGTTGGCATATCTAAGATGGTTTATATCCAACCTATCGGAAAGATGTCAGCCATTCTTAGCACTTGTCAAAAAGGATGCTAAGTTAAAGTGGAATGACAAGTGTGAGCATGCCTTCGAAGACATCAACCATTTCTTGATGATGCCGTCTGTTCTAGCAGCCCTTATTCTGGGCAAGCTACTCATACTTTACATTGTTGTGTTAGATGACTCTTGGTGCTTTATTGGCCCAAGCCAATGACTAAGGGATGGAAAACACACTCTAGTACCTTAGCGATCGTCTAATCCCTTCTAAGGCTAATTATCCACCCATTGAAAATCATTGCCTAGCTTTAATCTTTGCATCCAAAAAGATAGAGCACTACATGCTTCCTCATAAGGTGAACTTAATCTCTAAGATCAATTCACTACAACATCTCATGACATGACCGATGCTATCCGGATGATTGGCATGATGATCCATGATCCTCTTATAGTTTGACTTTTCCTTTGTACCCCTTAGTGTGGTGAAAGGATAAGCGCTAGCTGAGTTCTTAGAAGCATACCCACTTCTTTCTAGTGATGATCTCCTTGATGAACAAATCATGAACTTAGGGGATACTAGCAGTCACCATTGGGAGATGTACTTTCATGGTTCAGCTTCCTCTCAAAGAGGAGAAGAACCATAATTTACTATTTCAAGAAAGAAGGGGTAGGAATAGTTCTCTTAACTCCAAACTGTGATGTGATGAGATTCTTATATCATCATCCAATCCTTGCACCAACATTGAATAAATATGAGGCTCATTGCGATCTAGAGTTAGCCATTACTCTAAGCATCCAGAACATCAACATCTTTGGGGATTCTCAGGTAGTTATCAACCAAATCATTGGGTACTATAAGGTTATAAAGCCTAAGCTCCATCACTACCAAAAGTACAACTTAAAGTTGTCAGCCCAAATATAGAGGTTACCATTTATAAGATTCCATGAGGAGAGAATGTCATAGCGTATGCTTTAGCCAAGCTTGTCAGGGAGTTGGCATGTCCGAAGGATGAGTCCATATCAATAAAAGTCCAAAATAGGCAAGTCTTATCCCTTATTTATATTGAACTCATCAAAAAGTACTCTACTGAATGGGAGGTTGCCATTGTTAAGAAGGACAAGGAGTTATATTGGAGGCAACCATTCATGGATTACATAAGAGAAGTCCCAAGCCCATCATATGAAATAGAGAACACTTTCCTATGCTCTTGTGGATGGTGTCTTATACCGATGGTCTTTCGATCATATGTGGTTACATTATTTATACAAGAATGAAGCCCATCATATCATAACCGAGGTACACTCAGGATTATGTGGAGCCAACCAATTCAATCCAAAGATGAAAGCCAAGATTAAGAGACTAGGATACTACTAACTAACGATGATTTGCATGGATAAAACTAGGTGATGCCACCAATGTCAAATACACATTATGTTCCTACACCAGTCACCCAACATTCTTCATCCAACATTGGCCTCATGGCCATTCGAGTGTTAGGGTACTAACATAGTGGGTCCGATTGATCCTCCTTCTTCCAGGGTCATCGGTTTACTTAGCCTCGATTACTTTTCCAAATGGGTAGGTGATTCCACTATGAGAGGTCATAGCTCAGCTATTTTTTAGGAACCATATCATATATAGGTTTGGAGTGTTTCTATGAATTATATCTAATAATGGTGCGCATTCAAGAGCAAACCTTTACTGAGACACATAGATTGAATATATTCTACCAACAACTACCTGAGGGCAAACGGATTAGCAGAAGCCTTCAAAAAAGCTCACATCCAAATACTGAAGAAGACACTCGATAATAATAAGCGATAGCGGCATGAGTAATTAGTTGAAGCCTTGTGGGCCTATCGTACCACATATCGAACTCCAACTCAGTCTACTCCTTTCTCCTTAGTGTATGGGTTTGAATCCATTCTACCATTAGAAGTCCAACTACCATCACTAAGGATAGTTGTGGGTAACAAGATCACGACAGAATAGAATACCAAGTTGTAGTTAGAAGAGATCGAAGGTTTGGATGAGAGATGCCTGGAGGCATGTTAAAACCTTGAGTTGTACAAAGCTAAAATGATTCAAGTGCACAACAAGTTGGTCCTTCCTAGAGGTTTTCAAGTAAGAGAGCTTATTTTAGTTCTAAGGAGACTGATTGTTGCCCATCGTAAAATGGGAGGCAAGTTTGAGCCCACTTTGGAAGACCCTTTTTCCATAGAGATGGCCTACCAAGGAGGATTTTATCAACTTATTAATTATAAGGGAGAGAGGCCAATGCTTCCAATCAACGGGCTCTACTTAATATAATATTATAAATCATGTTTGAAAATAATTATCATCAATAATTTAAGAAAAGGGTTTAGGGTTTAGGGTTTTAGTGTTTAGTTTATTTTAGTTTAAGGGTTTAGTTTTTTTTATTTATTTTATTTTTAGGTTTTATTTTGTTTAGGTTTAGTTTCATGACTTTAGGGTTTAGGGTTTTGGGTTTAATCTTTAGGGTTAGTTTAGGGTTTAGTGTTTAGGTTTAGTTTGGGGTTTTATTGGGGTTTTAGGTTTAAGGGTTTAGGGTTTATGGTTTAAGGTTTTAGGGTTTAGGATTTAGGGTTTAGGGTTTAGGGTTTAGGTTTTAGGTTTAGGGTTCAAGATTTAGTTTAGGTTTAGGGTTGTCTTTTTTTTTAAGAGAGAACAATTTCAAATTTAGTTTATTTATATTTATTCAAGTTTATTTTATTATTTAATTTTATGTACGATTATTTTTTTATTTAATTTAGATTTTTTATTTTAGTTCTATTTATTTTTGTTTAGGTTTTTATTTTAATTTATTTAGGTTTAGGTTTATTTTAGGCAGTTTTATTTTTTTTTTACTTTTTAAGTTTAGGTTTTATTTTTTATTTTTAGATTTAGGTTTGGGTTTTCGTTATATTTTTTTAGGTTTAGGTTTTAGGTTTTATATTTTTGGTTTATTTTTAGGTTTTATTTTTTAGTTTTGGATTAGGTTTATTTTTAGTTTATTTTATTTTGTTTAGTTTAGTATGTTTAGGTTTATTTAGTTTATTTTTTTATTTATTTTAGTTTATTTTATTTAATTTAATTTATTTATGTTTATTATTATTATTTTTAGTTCAGTTTATTTATTTTAGGTTTATTTATTTTTGTTTAATTTTTTTATTTTAGTTTATTTTTTTAGGTTTAGGTTTAGGTTTAAGTTTATTTTATTTTGTTTATTTTATTTTTATTTTATGTTTAGGTTTTTTTATTTGGGGTTTAGGTTTTATTTTTTAATTATTTATAGTTTTATTTTAGGTTTAATTTTTATTTAGTTTTTTATTTTATTTTATTTTAGGTTTATTTTATTTTTTATTTTACATTTAGTTTTCATTTTATTTATTTATTTTATTCTTAGGTATATTTTATTTTATAATTTAGTTTAAGTTTTTATTTTCCTTCATTTTATTTAATTTTTATTAGTTTATTTTATTTTATTTTTAGGTTTAGGTTTAGATTTTTTTTAATTATTTTATTTTATTTAGGTTGAGGTTTTTTATTTGTTATATTTGGTTTTATTTAGTTTTTTGGGTTAGGTTTTAGGTTTGGGGTTTAAGATTTAGGTTTAGGGTTTAGGTTTAGTGATCTTTAGGATTTGATTTTAGGTTTAGGGGTTAGTAGGTTAGTTTAGGTTTAAATAGGTTTATTTTAGTTTAGGTTACAGGTTTAGGGTTAGATAGGATTTAGGGTACAGGATTTAATTTAGTCTTTAAATGATTTTAGGTTTAAATTTATCTTATTTTATTTAGGTTTTAATATTTAGGGTTTTAGGTTTAATTTTAATTTTAAGTTTAGGTTATATTAAGAAATAGTTTAAGTTTAGGTTTAGGTTTTATTAATTTAGGAGTTTAAGTTTAGGTTATTTTAAGGTGTATTTGAGTTTAGGGTTTAAACTTTAACAAAAGTTTTAATTTAATGTTTAGTGTTTAGTTAGATTTAGGTTTAAGTTTAGGTTTTGGTTTAGGATTTAGGTTTAGTTTAGGGTTACTTTAAACTTTAGCATAATTTTTTAAATTCTGATTTATGTTTGATTTAGTTTATTATTTTACTTTAGACTTAGGGTTTATGGTTTAAAGTTTGGGTTTAGGGTTTATTGTTTAGGATTTAGGGTTTAGTGTTTAGTCTTTAGGGTTTATTAATTTTAGGGTTTAGAGTTAGCTTAGGGTTTATTGTTAGTTTAGGATTTGTTTAATTTAGGGTTTAGGCCTTGGGGTTTTGGTTACTTTAGATTTTAGGTTATTTAGTTTAGGGGAACCCATATTTTATTGCCACCAAAAAAGGTTACAAGGTCCTTAAGAGGGGATAAACTCAAGAACTACTGCTTAAAGAGCTACAAACAACTTAGACAATAAATCCCCTATCAAAGTACAATCGAAACAAAGCAAAAGGGAAAGGAAAGCAACATATATAAATTGATAAAAAAGGAAAGCCTTTGGACCATCTTCATCATAAGCTCTTCAGGATGAAAGAAGCCTATTCCTCCATTGGAGAAGAATCCAACCTTAGAACAACACAGAGTCTACAAACATCTAAAAGAAAGAGTTGGCACAATTAAAGTGATACAAATCAAAAGTAAAAGTAAAAGTAGAATAGTATGAAGAATTATAGAATAGTGTGTGAGAGCAGCTTACTCATCACACAAAATTGGCGACCACAAACATGAGCATACTTTAGAAGGTGTGTGAACCTAAGCTTAGTCACACAAAATTACAACCACAAACATGAGCATCAAATTTCCAATGAAGGGTTACATCACAAGTGTTACTACCATCCAAATGATGAGTGAAATCAAAGTAAAAGTAAAAGTAAATTAGAATAGTGAGAGAATTATAAAATTTGTGAGACTAGCTTAGTCACACAAAAATATTATGAGCATCAAACATCCAATGAAGGGTTACATCACAAGTGTTATTACCATCCAAATTATGAGTGAAATCATCCCAGCCATCATAGCCCACATACCTGATGTGGAATAGCTACAAATGGGAGAATTCATATGGACTTTTGTACCTGGATACCCAAAAATACCCACATACTATAGAAAGAAGACAACATAGATCAATGGTAAAGGGATGCCACCAATCCTCATAAGATAAGTACCACCAACTAATGTCAACAAAGCATGAGAATGTAGAAATTACAACATCCCAAACATGATAAAATCTTGGCCACATCCACCATAGTATTAATATGACCACAATAATAATATGAATGTCAGTAGAAGCATGAGTAAACATAATTAAATCCAAAATATAAATATAATGGGTGAGTCTCAATAATTATAATAGATAGAAACCAAAACAATATTCAGGGTTTAGGGTTGAGGGTTTAGGGTTTAGGATTTAGTTTAGGGTTTAGGCTTAGTTTAGGGTTTAGGGTTAGCTTAGGGTTTAAGGTAATTTTAGGGTTTAGGATTTAGGGTTTTTAGTGTTTCAAGTTTAAGGTTTTGGGGTTCTGGTTTAAGGGTTTAGGATTTAGGGTTTATGGTTTAGAGTTTAGGGTTTTTAGGGTTTAAGGTTTAGGATTTATTATTTTAGGGTTTATTTAGTTTAAGGTTTAGCAGTAGGGTTAGGGTTTAGGTTTAGGGTTTAAGGTTAGTTTAGGATTTTGAGTTTAAGGTTTAAGGTTTAGGGTTTAGTGATTAGGGTTTAAGGTTTACGATTTAAGTTTTTAGGGTTTAGGGTTTAGGTTTTAGTGTTTAGGGCTTTAGAGTATAGAGTTTAGGGTTTAGGGCTTTTTATTATTTTATTTTAGGTTTTATTTTGTTTAGGTTTAATTTCATGATTTTTTGGGGTTTGAGGTATTGGGTTTAAGGTTTAGGGTTAGTTTAGGGTTTAGGGTTTAGGGTTTAGGGTTTAGGTTTTTGTGTTTAGGATTTATGGTTAAAGGTTTTAGGGTTTAGGTTTTATGGTTTAGGGTTGGGGTTTGGGGTTTAGGTTTATGGTTCAAGTTTTAGTTTAGAGTTTAGGGACTTGTCATTTTTTTAAGAACAATTTCTGATTCAACATTTCTTCTGTTCTTCATTTAGATTATCTAGTTTATTTATATTTATTTAAGTTTATTTTATTTTTTTATTTTTATGTATGTTTATTTTTTTTTATTTAATTTTGATTATTTATTTTAGTTATATTTTTTTTAAGTTTAGGTTTTTATTTTAATTTATATTTTAAGTTTACATTTATTTTTTAGCCGAGTTTTATTTTTTTATTTTTTGGTTTATGTTTTATTTTATATTTTTAGATTTTTGTTTAGGTTTTTATTTTATTTTTTTAAGTTTAGGTTTTAGGTTTTTATTTTTTGTTTATTTTTTAGGTTTTATTTTTTAGTTTTGGTTTAAGTTTATTTTTAGTTTATTTTATTTTGTTTAGTTTAGTTTATTTTTTAATTATTTTAATTTATTTTATTTTTTAATTTATTTATGTTTATTATTATTATTTAGTTTAGTTTATTTATTTTAGGTTTATTTATTTTTATTTAAGTTTTTTATTTTAGTTTATTTTTTAGGTTTAGGTTTAGGTTTATGTTGATTTTGTCTATTTTATTTTTATTTTAGGTTTAGTTTTGTTTTTTAGTTTAGGTTTAGGTTTTATTTTTTAATTATTTTTACTTTTATTTTTAGGTTTAGTTTTTTATTTAGCTTTTATTTTATTTTATTTTAGGTTTATTTTATTTTTATTTTACATTTAGTTTTCATTTTATTTATTTATTTATTTTATTTTTAGGTTTATTTTATTTTTATTAGTTTGTTTTATTTTATTTTTAGGTTTAGGTTTAGATTTTTTAAATTATTATTTTTATTTTATTTAGGTTGAGGTTTTTTATTTATTTTATTTTTTTGGTTTTATTTAGTTTTGGGTTAGGTTTTTAGGTTTTTAGGGTTTAAGGTTTAGGGTTTAGGGTTTAGGGTTTAGTGATCAGGCTTTAGGATTTAGGGTTTTTAGGGTTTAGGGTTAGCTTAGGGTTTAGGGTTTAGTTTAGGGTTTAGGGTTATTTTAGGGTTTGGAGTTTAGGGTTTACTGTTAGCTTAAGGTTTAGGGTTAGTTTAGGGTTTATGGTATAGGCTTTAGGGTTTAGGATTTTTAGGGTTTAGGGTTTAGGTTTTAGGGTTTAGGGTTTTGATTTAGGGTTTAGGGTTTAGGGTTGTAGGTTTAGGGTTTAGAGTTTAGAGTTTAGGGTTAGTTTTAGGCTTTAGGGTTTAAGGTTATGGTTTTTTTATTTTTTATTATTTTATTTTTGATTTATATTTTAAATTAGGTAAACTCGTAGGTTTAGGTTTATTTAGTTTAGATTTTATTTCTTTTAGTTTATTTTATTTTTTATTTTGATTTGAGTTTATTTTTTATTTTTATTTATATTTATTTTAGTTTATTTATTTTATTTTTATTTATTTAAGTTTAGGTTTTTATTTTAGTTTATTTCTTAAGTTTTGTTATTTTAGTTTAGTTTTATTTTTATTTTATTTTTTAGGTTTAGGTTTTATTTTTTATTTTTAGGTTTAGGTTTAGGTTTTTATTTTATTTTTTTAGGTTTAGGTTTTAAACTTTTATTTGAGGTTTATTTTTAGGTTTTACTTTTTAGTTAGGTTTAGGTTTATTTTTAGTTTATTTTATTTTTTTTTAGTTTAGGTTTAGGTTTTGGTTTAGTTTATTTTAGGCTTAGGTTTAGGTTTTATTTCTTTTAGTTTAGTATATTTTAGTGTAGGTTTGGGTTTATTATGATATTATTTTAGGTTTAGGTTTTTTTTTTAAGTTTATAGTTTAGGTTTTATTTATTATTTATTATTAGGTTTATTGTTTAGGTTTTGGTTTTTATTTAGTTTTAATTTTATTTTATTTTTGGTTTATTTTATTTTTATTTTAGGTTTAGTTTTTAATTTATGTAGGTTTCTAATTTTTTAGTTTAGTTTTGGTTTTAAGTTATTTTATTTTAGTTTAGTTTTTATTTTATATTTTACTTTCTTTTTGGTTTTGTTTTAGGTTATAAATTATGTTTTCTTTATTTTTTTTATTTTGGTTTAGGTTTTTTTATTTATTTTATTTTTTTAGGTTAGTTTAATCTTTTTTGGGGTTTAGGTTTAGGTTTGTGTTTAGGGTTTATTTAGGGTTTAATTTAGGGTTTAGGGTTTAGGGTTTTTGGGTTTAGTAGGTTTAGGGTTTTGGGGTTAGTGTTGGGGTTTATGGTTTAGAGTTTAGGTTTAAGTTTAGGGTTTAGGGTTTTTGGTTTAGGTTTAGCGTTTTATTTAATTTTATTTTTTAGTTTAGGTTTAGGTTTATGTTTTTTTAGTTTAGTTTTATTTTATTTTATTTTTTTAATTTTAGGTTTATTTTTTTATTTTTAGGTTTATGTTTAGGTTTTGATTCATTTTAGGTTTAGGTTTTATTTTGGTTTATTTTAGGTTTTGTAGTTTAGGTTTATTTTAGTTTATTTTCTTTATTTAGTTTAAGGTTTAGGTTTTAATTATTTTAGGTTTAGGTTTAGGTTTTATTTATTTTAGTTTAAGTTTAAGTTTATTTTAGGTTTAGGATTTTTTTAGTTTAGTGTAAAGGTTTTATTTATTATTTATTTTTAGGTATAGTTTTTAGGTTTAGATATCTATTTAGTTTTTATTTTATTTTATTTTACGATTATTTTAATTTTATTTTACTTTTTATTTTATTTACATTTTTTATTTTTAGGTTTATTTTATTTTTAATTAAGTTTAGGTTTTTATTTATTTTATTTTATTTTAGTTCTTATTTTTTATATTATTTTACTTTTTAGGTTTTGGTTTTGGTTTATGTTTTCGTTTAGGTTTTTATTTTTCTTAGGTTTAAGTTTTTTTTTAAAAGTTTTATTGAGTTTAAGTTTAGGTTTTTAGGTTTTTATTTTTTTTATTTTTTATTTTTTATTTTTTTTAGGGTTCAGGGTTTAGGTTTTAGGTTTTAGGGTTTAGGGTTTGAGGTTGAGGGTTTAGTGTTTAGGCTTTTAGGTTTATGGTTTTTAGGGTTTAGGGTTTAGGGTTTAGGATTAGCTTAAGGTTTAGGGTTAGTTTAGGGTTTAAGGTTTAGGGCTTAGTATTTAGGGTTAGCTTAGGGTTTAGGGTTGGTTTAGGGTTACTAAATACCTAAAGATCTATCCCATGATTTAATTAGTTAAGGTCTGATGTGATTATGATTTTGATTTGATTAAGTGATTTAAGTAATTAGTTAAATCTTAATTAATTTCATTTTAAAAATAGGTGAAATGAACATAAGGGTATTCCTTGGTTCACTTACTATTGAATAATGATTAATAAACTTAATAAACCAATTTATTTTTGTTCATGGGATTAATTCATTAATTAACAAAGAGTTGTTAACATTTAATTAATTTTCTTAAGAGAGCAATAAATCTCATGAAAATCATGGGAGATAGGGCTCATCCCATTAAATTAACCCACAAAATTTGAGATTAATTGTTCAAGTAATTAAGAAGTAATTAAGCTAATTAATTTTGTAATTAAACCTTAATTACTATTTAAAATTAGTGAAGATCATTTTTAATTAATTCTCCTCTTAAATACCCTTAAAATGAGTATTTATTTGCATTTTCTTTATTTTCTATGTTTTATGATTTTTTAGAAGTTTGACCATTAAAATGATTAATTAAGGCTAATTAAAGCCTAATCCTATTAGCACATGGTTGATCGATGTGCTTTTCACATGCAAGTGTGATTGGCTACAAAACTTATCGACTTAGCGCCACATGGCTGATGGATGCGCTTTTCTCCCGTCATTCATTAAATAGCGTATGATTAATCCCTTAATAAGATTAAATATTGATCAGCAATGTCTTGATGTATTATGATCTAACAATTGTTGATAACGTCATGCAGTGAGGAGAATGGAGTCATTCTCCATTGCTCACTTGATCCAAGCTTTAGCTCGGATCAACTCCAAAAGATACCACACCTTACGATCGGGAATCTAATGGTCAAGATCACATGAGATGCAAAGTTTTCTTCAAAAAACTCCAACCCATTTTTGCCGAAGGATCGGTTTTGGAAGCATACCTCACCAAAGCTTAAGACCAGCGGCCCAAATAGTTATGGAAGCTTCATCTAGTGGAGATGAAGCCCTATTGAGCAATAATTGAATCAATTCCTTGATGTTCTCTTAGAAGCCCACGGATCGATGATTTGGAGCTCAATTTTGATCGAAGTCCCACCTCTAGTGTTCAGAATGCTTGGGAGATAATTCGTTCTTGCTCGACGAGGCCTAAAGAAGGTGACTAAAAAGTTAATTTGAGTTTGATGGAGAAATGGGGAAGTTAGGTCAGAAATGAGAGTGTCCTTTTTCGGGACGGATGGGAATGGCACTTTCTAATCTAGGAACAAGCTTGGGAGCTTAATGGCTCTAGCATTTTAGGATTTGAGGCTCTAAGGAATAATTTTTTGTGTGTGTTTAAGTGGAAAATGAGGGGTGTAAATACCTTTCGATGTGATTATGATTTCAATTTAATTAAGTGATTTAATTAATTAGTTAAATCTTAATTAATTTCATTTTAAAAATAGGTGAAATGAACTTAGGGAAAGGGGTCCCAACCCAATTCCTTAGTTCACTTGATGTTGAATAATGATTAATAAACTTAATAAACCAATTTATTATTGTTCATGGGATTAATTAATCATTAATTAACTTAAAGAGTTGTTAAGATTTAATTGCCTAATTTTCCTAATTAAGAGAGCAATAAATCCCATGAAAATCATCGGAGATAGAGCTCATCCCACTAAATTAACCGACAAAATTTGGGATTAATTATGCAAGTAATTAAGGAGTAATTAAGCTAATTAATTTTATAATTAAACCTTAATTAATATTTAAAATTAGTGAAGATCATTTTTAATTAATTCTCCTCTTAAATACCTTTAAAATGAGTATTTATTTGCACTTTTCTTTATTTCTCTAAGTTTTATTATGATTTTAGAAGTTTAAGCCAATAAAATGATTAATTAAGGCTAATTAAAGCCTAATCTTGTTGGCACGATGGCGATGTAGTGCTTTCCACATTCATGTGGGATTGGCTACTTAAAACTTACCTGACTTAGAGCCTACATGGCGGTGATGGGCGTGCTTTCTTTTGTTGATCAAATCGACTACTATGATTAATCCCACTTAATAGATTAAAAGATTGATCAATAATCATGATCATCTATTATGATCACACGAAATAAACAGTGCGTGATCTAAAGTCATGCGAGTGAGGGAGAATGGAGTCCGTTTGCCATTGCTCACTTGATCCAAGCTTTCCCAAGCTCAGATCAACTCCAAAAAGTCCCACACCTTCATGACATCGATCGGAGGAGATCGACTCAAGATCACATGAGATGCAAGTTTTCTTCAAAAGCTCCAACCCATTTTACCTAATGGTTTGGAAGCATACCTTGCAAAGCTTAAGGCCAATGGCTTGAACAATTGAAGCTTCATCTAGTGGAGATGAAGCCACATTGAATATTGGATCAATTCTCAATGTTCTCTGAAGCCTCCGATGATTTGGAGCTCGCTTTGATCAAAGTCCCACCTCGTGTTGAATTCTTGGGAATGATATCTTTGCGAGCTAGGTGTAAAGTTAATTTGAGTTTGATAGAGAAATGGGAAGTTAGGTCAATGAAACATATTTGAGACGGATGAATGCCATTTTATCGAGGAACAAGCTTGAGCTTAAGGAATGGCTCTAGCAATTCATCTTAGGTAGCTAAGGCTCTAAGGAATAATTTTTGTGTGTATTTAAGTGGAAAATGAGGGGGTGTAAACCCCCCCCGGGCCTTGATCGGATGGTGGGATCGTGTTTGCTTTATAGCCATCTCGAGTCATGGATTGAGAGGAGGTGAGTTGGCTCGGCTTGGTTGGTTGAAGGTGTGGAGGTGGCGCAAGGAGGAATCATGGGTGTCATGGGTTTGAAAGCCTTGATGGGAGGTGAGGTGATTTCACCTCCCATGAGTCAAACCACCCATTAGTAGTTGGCGTGTCCAGTGCTAGGTGGACCATTGGGAATGTACCAAGTGGCCAAGGAATGAAAATGACCACTTATATGAGTGATTTATCTCATGTGATGCAATTGACCCAAGGGTAGAATGATCATTTAACATTGAATTTGATTTGGGAGGATTTGAAATGAGCTAAAAGTGGGTTAGCCCAAATTTCAAGTCAATTGGAGTTGATTTGGTTAGGTTTGGCCTAATTTGACTCTTTAGGTCAAATTGGGTTTGGGTTAGTCAAGTTGACCAATTGGTCAAATTGGGTCAAACCAAGGGTTGGGTCAAGTTCATATTATCATTTGGGATGTTTTGGTTAAATTGGTTTGGTTTAGTTTAGCTTAGATTTAATTTTGGCTCATTTGAATTCATTTGGATCAAATGGGTTAAATTATCCAATTTGACCAAATTAGCCAAATTGGCTTGGGTTGGGTGTTGGTTTGGGTTTAGTTGACAAATTAAAGATGATTTTAGGCTTTGGTTTCAATTAATTTGGATTTGGTTTTGATTTAGGAAACTTGACCCTTTAAGTTAATTTGGGCTAAGTAGGCCAATTGGGTTCAATTGGGTCCAATCATGGCTTTGGTCAAGTTAGACAATCAATTTGGAGTAACTTGAGACATTGGTTGCAATCAATTTGGTTTATATTTTGATTTGACACAATTTGATCTTTTAGGTCAATTTGGGTCAACTTGGATCAAGAGTGCCAAATGGGTTTGGTTTGACTCAATTAAAGGTCAAGTCAAATTTAAATATTGATTTTGATTTGGTATGAATCATTTGTTTCAAGGGATTTGGCATAGGTTCCAATTTGGCTAGTTTGTGTTCATATGGGTTAAGCAGTTGACTTGGTCAAATGATTAAGTTTACTTAGTTTGACCCAATTTGTGATAATTGATCAATTTAGGGTGATCAATAATCATGATGGGAGGTTTTTATGGGCTTGGTTCAATCAAATTTAGGTAGGATTAGAACTTTTCTCAAATAGGTCAAATTGGCCACTTTGGGTCAAGTGGACCAATTGGGTTTAGTTGGCTTGATTTTGGGTTGAGTTTGATTTAGTTGAATTTTATATATGGATTTGGGATTGATATATAAATTCAATTACAATTACTTGGGTTCAAATGGGTTTTGGTTCATTTGAACATTTCAAGTCAAGAGGGTTAAGTTGGGTTTGACTTGGGTTGATTTTGGTTTGGCTTGATGATTGTAGATTTTATTTATATTTGTGAATATGATTGAAGGTATGATTGATTCATGAGAAAATCAATTGAATTTGGGTTTTGGAATGAAGGAATTTGTTTAAGTCCATGGAGTTGGGTCATGTGGCTTAGGTTTGGATTTTGATTTGGTCTAGTTTGGTTTGCTTTAGTTTTGATGATTTAAATGTATATTTTATTTAAATTTGTGAAGCTGATTGAGAATATGATTGATTCATGAGAAAATTAATTGTATTTGACTTAATTTGGATTAAGATTTGGCTAAGTCCATGGGATAGGTCATATGGCTTAGAAAGGTTTCGATTTAATTTGATTTAGTTTAATT
Organism: Cymbidium sinense; assembly: GCA_021442155.1. Lineage (NCBI taxonomy): Eukaryota > Viridiplantae > Streptophyta > Magnoliopsida > Asparagales > Orchidaceae > Cymbidium > Cymbidium sinense. The sequence continues at coordinate 296,678,089 of CM038214.1, read as the reverse complement.
TAGTTTGATCATTTGAATATAGATTTGATTTATTTTAGGAAGATGATTGAAGATATAAATTGATTATGAGAAAATCAATTGATTTTGGATTTATTTGGATTATGATTTGGCTAAGTCCTTGGGATAGGTCATATGGCTTAGGAAGGGTTTCAAGTTTAGATTTGATCATGGTCTTCAATCATTTAGTTTTAGGCTTTGGGTTTGGATTTGGATTTGAATTTGATGTTTGAATTGAACTTGAGGTTAAGTTTGAGAAGTTGAACATGGATTGGATTTGGGTTGTATGGTAAGTGGATTATCCTAATCCCTAAAGAATAACCTAATCCTATGGTTAAACCTTCTAAGTCTTTAGGCTTAGGTTAAGTGTTTACATAATTGTTAGAAGTGTCTTATGACTAGGGAAGTCATAGTGTCTAGAAGACTCCTAAGTTTAAGATTGGAAGATTAAATCTGCACTCCAAAAGTAAGGTCAACAGGCCTTAGGCTCCATAGTGTTGCCCTTGGAGATAGATGATTGGAAGACCAAAGTTAAGTTTCACATTATAGACTCAGATACATCTTTCAACGCTTTGTTTGGAAGATCATGGATACATGAGAACAACATGGTTCCATTCTCTCTACATCACTGTATGAAGTTCATGAGAGGTGGAATCATCTATTATGCTAAAGGTGATCTCAAACCATTTACAGTTCATGAGGTTGGCACATATGAGGATGTAGCTTACTACCTCCCTTAAAATCAACAAGTCTATTCTCGCAAACTTGGCCAAAGTTTAAAAATAAAAGAAAAAGAAAAGGAAAGAGTAAAGAAAAAGAAAATAAAAGAGAAAATGAAAAAAAGGGAGAGAAAATAGACTTGGAGGAGGAAGTGGAGAATGACATTAGATTCCACCCACATTTATACTCCATTGAACATATGGGTAGGACGACTAACCTCCACTAGGAAGAGAGGAAGAGGGTTGGGTTGTGGAAAACCTCCTTGGCCACCCAATAGAAGATATGTCCCACAAGGGTACCTATTATCCATATGACTTAGAATCTAATTCATAGGATGAGTCTTATATGGTTAGCACACCGCTCTTTTCAATAGTAGATTTCCCTTGGAGGTGACACTTGAGCGGATAGCGATGAAGATCGGGGCTCAAAGCAAAGCATAAGTGTATCCAAGTCTATATGTGAAATAGTTAGGCATTAGTTGGAAACCTTAGCTCTAACCCCACTTTCCTCTCAAAAATCTAAGGGTTTGGTAGTTATGGAAGTTGCTAAGTCATTCATAGGTGTGAAGACTCAGGGGTTCTTTCTAGGAGCATCATTCTTAAGTCAAGAAGTTGATGTAGAACTTGAGGATAATTCATATAATGATTTAATAGAATTATCTTTTGATTGGTACTTGCCTTGTGTTCATTATTTAGCAAAGAAAGGGTTAATCCAATATACTTTTTCAAAGCACAGGTCAAACCAATCCAAAAAACTATGGAATAGTAAATGCAAAATATCTCAATCAAAATAAGGACTAGGATTTGGTACAGTGGGTCCAGTCGATGATGACGATTACTACATAGTCATCACCACTTATTTGGAATTAGATAGGTCCTTTCCAAATCACATTAACTCATATGAGGAGCTGTGCTTAGAAACTTCAAATGATCCAGATTATTTTGAAGTCAAAGATGCACCAGTGTTGAAGAGATCAAGTCAACCATCAACGAGCTCAAGGAAATCAACTTAGGAACTAAAGAAGATCCACACCCAACATACATTAGCTCTTTGTTGAATGAAATTGAAGCCAACGACTTAGTTAGGCTATTGATTAAGTTTAAGGACTACTTGGCATAATGTTATGAAAAGATGCTTGGATTGGCTCCTAACATAGCGGTCCATAAACTAGAAAAAGACTACGCTAACCTATCAAACAGCTCTAGATGCATACGATTAGACATAGAATAAGTCATTTGAAGTCAAGAAATTGATCGATGTTGGCTTCATCCAGAACAAAAAATGCAATACACGTTGTAACATCATCCGGTTAAGAAAAGATTGGCCAAATTCACATATGAGTCAATTTTAGGGATTTAAATAAGGCATGTCAAAAAGATGAATTTCCACTACCAATCTTAAAGCTGATGGTGGAAATTTCCTCATCTCATACAGTCTTCTATTTCATGGATGACTCATCTTGATATAACCAAATAAAGATGGCCCATGAAGATGAAAAAAATACTACTTTAGAACCCCGATCAGAATCTACTACTATAAGGTCATGCCTTTCAGCCTTAAAATGTGATTCTACATACCACATGACTCAAATCTTTGATGAACTCATTCATCATCGAGTCGAGTGCTATGTCAATGATCTCATGATCAAAAGTAGAGGAAAGGAAGACCATCTTATTAACTTGAGAGTAATTTTTGAACAGTTAAGATAATTTAACCTCATTATGAACCCCCTGAAGTGTACATTAGGAGTTGTTTGGGGAAATTCCTTGGTTTGTTGTCGATACCGGGGTGAAATTGATGAAGATCAATGTGATATTAGAAATGCCACCCCTAAAATTTTAACTCAACTTAGATCATTCAAGGCGGTTTACTAAGATGCTTTATATCCAACTATCGAGGAAGATGTCGACCATTCTAGCACTTGTCATATGATGCAAGTTGGGTGAGATAAGTGTGAGTATGTCTTTAAAGACATCAAGAATTTCCTGGTGATGTCACCGATTCTAGCAGCCCCTATCATGGGCAAGCCACTCATACTTTAGACTGCTGCGTTAGATGACTCCCTTGGTGCTTTATTGGCCCAAGACAATGACAAAGGGAAGGAAAATGCACTCTACTATCTCAGCAATCATCTAATCCTTACTGAGGCTAATTATCCACCCATTGAGAAGTATTTCCTAGCTTTAATCTTTCCATCCCAAAAGCTACTTCACTACATGCTTTCTCATAAGGTGAACTTGATATCTACGATCAATCCACTATAGTATCTTATGACACGGCTGATACTATCTGGATAGTTGGCATGACAGTCCATGATCCTCTCACAGTTTGACATTACCTTCGTACCCCTCTGTCTGGTGAAAGGAAAAGCTCCAGTGGATTTTTTTAGCAGCACATCCACTTCCTGTTGTCTCTCGGCTTAATAATGATCACCCTAATGAATAAATCATGAACTTAGGGGATACTAGAATTCACCGCTAGGAGATATATTTTTATGGTGCAGCTTACTCTCAAAAAGGAGAAGAACCATAATCTACTATTCCAAGAAAGGTAGGGGTAGGAATAGTTCTCTTAACTCTGAACCATAATGTGATGAGATTCTCATCATATCTAATCCTTGCACCAACAAAAGAATATTAGTCTCAAATTGCCGGTCAGGTTAGCCATTACTCTAAGCATCGAACATCAACATCTTGAGGATTCTTAGCTAGTTATCAACCAAATTCTTTGGGTCCTATAAGGTTATAAAGCCCAAGCTCATCAACCCAAGTACACATGGTTGTTAGCCCAAATCTTAGAGGTTACCATTTTTAATATTTCTCAATGACAGAGAATTGTAGTGTAAGCTTTAGCCAAGCTTTCGAATGAGTTGGGATGTCCAAAGGATGAGTCCATATCAATAAAGGTCCAAAATAGAAAAATCTCATCCCTTATTAATATTGAAGTCATCAAAAAGTACTCTCTTGAAGGGAAGGTTTCCATTTGAAGGATGAGGAGTTAGATTAGAGGCAACCATTCATGGATTACCTAAATAAAGGAAAACTATCAAGCCCATCGATGATGTAGAGCACTTTCTATGGTCTTATGGATGTGTCTTATCGATGGTCTTTCGATCATATGTGGTTACATTATTTAGACAAGAATGAAGCCTGTAAGATCATGACTGAGTTACACTTAGGATTATATGGAGCCAACCAATCTAGTCTGAAGAAGAAAGGCAAGATCGAGGAAATAGAATACTACTGGCCATCGATGATAAAAGATTGTATGGATACGACTAGGAGATTCCACCAATGGAAATATATGGTGTGCTTGTACACCAACCACTCAACATTCTACATCCTACATTGGCATCATGGCCATTCGAGTGTTGGGGTACCGACATAGTGGGTCTAATTGATCCTCCTTCTTCCAAGGGTCATCGGTTCATCTTAGCTGCTACTGATTACTTTTCCAAATGGGTGAAGGTCATTCCACTCAGAGAGGTCCTCGGCATGTGCTTCAGTTTTATAGAAACCATATCATATATAGGTTTGGAGTGCCTCGATAAATTATATCTAATAATGGTATTTCATTCAAGATCCCCGAGATCAATAACTTTGCCTTGAGACACAATATAGATTAGAGATATTATACCATTAACTACCCAAAGGAAAATGGCTTAGCAGAATCCTTCAACAAATCTCTCATCCAAATACTGAATAAGACACTTGATAGTAATAAGGGATAGTGGCATGACCAGTTAGTTGAAACGTTGTGGGCTTACCACCATATAAAACTCCAACTCAGTCTACTCTTTTCTCCTTAATGTATAGGACTGAAGTTGTTCTACCATTAGAAGTCCAACTCCCATCACTAAGGATAGTTGTGGGTAGTAAGATCACATAAATAGAAAGAAGTTGCAATTAGAAGAGCTTGAAGGTTTGGAGTAGAGACATATGTGGGAATGTTAAAATCTTGAGTTGTATAAAGCTAAAATGATTCAAACTCATAATAAATTGGCTTGTTCTATTGCTTTTCAAGTAAGAGAGCTTATTTTAGTTTTAACGAGACCGATTGTTTCCCGCTGTAAGATGGGAGGCAAGTTTTAACCCACTTAGGAAGACCCTTTTACAATAAAGAAGGCTTACCAAGGAGGATCTTATCAACTTATTAATCATAAGGGAGAGTACCTAATGCTTCAAATTAATGGGCTCTACTTAAAAGAAATATTATAAATTATTTTTAAATTTAATTATCATCAATGAAAATTTTATTTTAAATTCAATCTCTTCCATGTTGAAAGTATTCTTATTTGTGAATCTAGCACGATGTGTTTAGGGTATGTGTAAGGAACCCAAGAAGTGTCTTATCGTTCATTGACACAACAAAAATATAAGCTACACATAAAGGTATAAAATAAACACATATCTTTTATCTTGGGCTACTCACTTAGTAGTTGCTCTAGGTCGGGTTGATGTGCTACCTTGCTAGTGTGTCACCCTAGTGGTCTTCTTTCTTTGGAGGATGTAAGTCTGCTATGCTTTCCTTCCTTGCATGACCACTACACACCGATTAGTGCCTTGTTATTTAGGTAGGCCTTAATATGTGACCGGTATGCTACCTCAAGTTTGTTTCATTTAAGAGGTTGTGAGTCTACTATGCTTTCTTCTTAGATTAACCTTCATGCATTAACTGGGTTGAGTATATTTGAGTTTGAAGATAAGTTTCCTAGGAGATACTTCCCTCACTGCTTCAAGTTTGGGTCTAGTCCTACCTCAGGGCTCCCGCAGTTGTCTCTAGTCGGATAAACATATATCTCACCGATGATAGACTATCCCAATGATCAGTTCCACTTGGAAAGTTGTAAGCCTACATGCTTTCTTTATATATTAATTATTGCACACTGACGGGCACCTTATCTTGGTTGGTTCTCACTATCTTTGGATACACTCACTGATAGATACACCACTAGGTTGGTTGGTTCTAGCACCTTAGGATACACCACTCATGTAGATGTAAGTTTGCTATGCTTTATCCTTTAGTTTCCCACATACACTTATAGGCTTTCTTTTTGGCTCGATAACACCCTAGCGCACCTCCCACACACTATATTTGGATCACGTTCTTTGTGACCACATTTAGACACTACCCAAGTTACTACTGGATTGGATAGTTCTCCTTTTCTAGTAACCAGCGATGTGGTTAGAGAATATGTCCTATGGATGTGTAGATTCTCCCTGGGTCTAGTAAATCTTAGATAGGTCAAGGCCGACATAGCCCCTTCTCAGTGTGGTCCCTCGTACACCAATAGGGTCCTTGCAAACATATAAACAAAATATATATTCACTTATGGATTATGAGGACACCCTTAGTGGTACCTTTTCCCAAGCAGGCATCTTATCTTTAGGGCAGTGTCAGCAAAACTACCTATAGGAATTGCCTGACTACTCTTGAGTTAATATAAGTCCCAACAACATTACTCAGTAGTCACCCCTAGGTTTGATTTTGTGCTACCAATAGGTCACCCAACAGTTCCCACACTTTATAAGATGTAAGCCTGCTATGCCTTCTTCTTAGCATAGTCGTTGCACATTGAAAGGCAACCCCTTAGTTTTTCTAGCTCTACCGCATAGCTAGTAGAATATCCCTTTGGATTTTTAAATGAGGTAAACAATTGATATAGCCCTCTGGTCCATGCACCAACATGGTCCATAAATTAAATCTATCAAATTTGATAGCTCACTCCCAATGAATATCCCTCAATTCAAAAATCAAACCAACAAACCACATCAAATCACATGAATTTAAGTTGTGAGTCCCCATGACATTCACTCGGTAGTCACCCTAGGTCAGTTCAATTTGTTGTGCATCCAACATCACCACTCTAGCGTTCCTCATTTTAGAAGATTCATATACCTTATTCTTCCTAGCATAATCAATGCACATCAACCCTTAGGTTGGAGCTCTACCCACGATATCTATTAATTTGGATTTGTAAACCGGTAGGTCAAGTGATATAGCCCCTTTCTTTGGATCCATCTACCGACATGGTCCATACATTTACTCATATTAAATTAAACCCAATTTAATTTTCCCCAGTGGAGTTAAATTGCACCCTTCTCCCAGTGGAGCCCCAAATAATGTATAGACAAGTCAAGAAAATAAATAAATTTCAAAACCAACCTCCTAGTGGAGCCAAACTAAACCAACTCCCCTAGTTCAAAGAAATCTAACCAAACTCTTATCCCTAGTGGATACATCCCCAAACAAATCTTTGAAATCAAACTCAAATACCAATTCTTAGCGAATAGCCTAAAGCTTCATCCTAGTGGAAGTTCATATACGATCTCAGACTCAGCCCATATCTCAGATATGCCTCCACATCAATTAAAACAAATCAAATTAAAGTCAATTTGATCTTAATCCTTGGATTATAGATTCTTATCTCTAGATCTTCTTTCCACAAATTATATAATCAAATCAAATTTAAACCTTATCCCCAACATATTTTTTCTTCTATGCCCTTGAAATAGACCCCTCACATATCATGTTCAATGCATGTGTGATCCCCTAGCAGATCTCCCTTCGTGTCATTGACATGGAATTCTCATCAAATTTTATTTCTTATCTTATGCAGATGTTTAATACTTCAATCAAAAGCCTAACATTATATTTTTTCAAATTGCATCTCTTAACATTATAATCAACATTTTATGATTTGTGATGGTGCAAGCTCAAACTAACTATACAATATCATACTAAGCATATTATAGTGTGTATTAACACACTATATTATATTATATTATAATATATTATGTTATATTATAAGTTGCTATAATATAATATATTTTCTAACATTACACCTCATTAGAATCACTTAAAGGAACAATAATAAAATTTTCTCAAAATATGAATAATGTTCATTTTGGATGTAAAATTGTTATTTTCTATTAGAAATGGTATAAAATAGCATAATTTTGGTGTTGCTTCTTAGTTGGTGAATTTGGCAAATTCTTCCATCTCAACCTTCAAATTAACATTTTTGTGAGTTTTGACCTAATGTATTATAATCAAAAGTAAAACATACTAAAATGTACAATAACATTTAGTAACACACCACATTCATATATATGTGAAGTTATATTGTTATGTATATTATATTTTAATATGCTTTCATATAATATATTATCTTACATTACACCTTAAAATGAATCACTTTAAGCAAAAAAAATTATAACATTTGTGTTGAAAAATGAACATTTATTTGAATGCATATTTCCATTCTTTTTCATTAAATGACAAACCATAGCACACCCCAATGATATTCCCTAAAACACCTTAAATTTGGCCAAATCCCATCATCTGCTATAAATTAGTATTTTATGAATTATACGAGTACAAACTCTACTATTTCATACTATAAAAAACTAAAATATGCTAAATAAAAAGTAGTAATACACAATATTATGCTATAATGCATGATGCTACACTATGTTATGGCATCCTATATTATAATACACTGTAACATATTATATTATATTATATTGCATATCACATCACAAGGGATTGCTTAAGATAAAAAAATGTAAAATTTTTCTAAATGATAAAAATTTTTAATATTTTAGAAATAATATATTATGATGCCATGCTCTACGTATTATGAATTTGGAAAAATTCCAACATTTTAAAGTCTAAATAAATATTTTTATAAATAATGGTAGTGTAGGCTCGACTGCATGATCGTAAAATACTAAAAGTGTTTAAAATGCATAAAATAATATATTATGATATATGATGTTATACTATGCTACAACATATAATATTTATTTTCAACATAAAATCTTACTTTTTAGACTACAAGTGGCATAGCACACCTTTGGTACTACAACCTAATTCCCATTACAAATTTAATAAATTTCATCATCTGATTTATTAAATCAATATTTTTATGATTTATGTTAATTCTGACTATAGAGCACAATACCATAATATACTAAAATATTTCAAAACATCTTATAACATCCAAAAACACATCACTACATGCTCAAATATATGATACTACATTATACTATAATATATGGTATTATAATATGATTTAGGGTTAAGGTTTAGAATATTCAAATCTCTAATAGCCAAGGGAAAGTCTCTTGAGGACATTTTCTTTAGCTACCATAACTATGTTAGGATTAGGTCATTCTTTAAATCTAGTCCTAATGACATCTTTATTCAAGGTTTAGGGTTTAGGGTTAGAGTTTAGGGATAGTTTAGGGTTAATTTAAAGTTTAGGGTTTTAAGGTTTGGGGTTTAGGGTTTAGGGCTTAGCATTTAGTTTTTAGGGTTTAGGTTTAGTTTTAGGGTTTAGGTTTAGGTTTAGGTTTAGAGTTTTAAGGTTTATAGTTTTAGGTTTATTATTTAGGTTTTAGGGTTTAGGTTTAGGGTTTAAGGTTTAGGTTCAGGGTTTAGGTTAATTTAGGTTTAGTGTTTATAATTTAGACTTAGGCTTTAGTTAGTTTTATGATTTAGAGTTTAGGGTTTAGAGTTTAAGGTTTTAGAGTTTAAGGTTTAGGGTTTAGGTTTTAGACTTTAGGGTTTAGGGTTATTTTTGATTTTAGGGTTTAAGTTTAGGTTTAGTAAGATTTTAGGTTTAGTTTAGTTTAGGTTTAGAATTTAGGGTTTAGGGTTTAGGGTTTTAATGTTTAGGGTTTAGGGTTTATGGTTTAGGGTTAAGGTTAGGGTTTATGATTTATGGTTTAGTGTTTAGGGTTTAGGGTTTTTTAGGTTTTTAGGGTTTTTTAGGGTTTAGGGTTTAGTGTTATAGGTTTAAGATTAGTTTTAGGGTTTAGGGCTTAGGGTTTAGAATATTTTTTTAAAAAAAATTAAGTAAACTGGTAGGTTTAGGTTTATTTTGTTTATTTCATCTATTTTTTTTATTTTTGTTTATTTTATTTATTTAGCTTTACTTTTTATTTTTATTTAGTTTAGTTTATATATTTTTAGTTTAGGTTTTTTATATAAGTTTATTTTTTAGGTTTAGCTTTTTGTTTATGTTTATGTTTATTTTTATTTTATTTTTAAGGTTTAGGTTTAAATTTTTATTTTTGGGTTCATGCTTAGGATTTTATTTATTTTTTAGGTTTAGGTTTTAGGTTTTTATTTTAGGTTTATATTCAGGTTTTATTTTTTAGTTTAGGTTTAGGATTATTTTTAATTTATTTTCTTTTATTTAGTTTAGGGTTTAAGTTTAGTTTATTTTAGGCTTAGGTTTAGGTTTTATTTATTTTAGTTTAGTTTATTTTAGTTTACGTCTAGGTTTATTTTTTTTTAATTTATTTAGGTTTTTTGGTTATTTTTTTAGGGTTTAGCTTTTATTTAATTTTATTTTTTGGTTTACTTTTAGGTTTATTTTTTAGGTTTAAGTTTTCAATTAGTTTTATTTTATTTTAAGTTAATTTTATTTTTAATTCATGTTCAGTTTTTATTTTATTTAAGACTTTTATTTTTAGGTTTATGTTATTTTTTAGTTTAATTTAGGTTTTTATTTATTTTATTTTTGTTTAGCTATTATTTTTTAATTTATTTAATTTTTAGGTTTAGGTTTACATTTTATTTTAAGTTTTTATTTTATTTTATTTTAATTTATTCTATTTAGGTTTAGTTTTTTTTAAAGATTTAGTTACGTTAGGTTAAGGTTTTCAGAATTTAGGGTTTAGGGTTTAGGGTTTAGTGTTGTAGGTTTAAGGTTGTAGGTTTAGGGTTTTGGATTTAGGGTTAGTTTTAGGGTTTTGGGTTTTGGGCTTTGGGTTTATGGTTTATTTTTTCTTTTTAGGTTTAGGTTTAGGTTTTTTTTGTTTTTTAAGGTTTAAGTTTTAAGTTTTTATTTTAAGTTTATTTTATTTTTATTTTGCATTAATTTTTTATTTTATTTAGGTTTCTTTCTTAAGTTTATTTTATTTTTATAGTTTAGTTTAGGTTTTATTTATTTTATTTTGTTAACTTTTATTTTTTATTTTATTTTATTTTTAGGTTTAGGTTTTAATTTAAGTTATTATTTTATTTTATTTTTTATTTTATTTAGGTTTATGTTTAATTTATTTATTTTATTTTTATGTTTTATTTAGTTTAGATTTAGGTTATTAAGTTTTTAGGGTTTAGGGTTTAGGGTTTAGAGTTTAGGGTTTAGGGTTTAGGGTTTGGGGTTTAGGGTTTAGGCTTTAGGGTTTTAGGGTTTAGGGTTTAAGGTCTATGGTTAGGGTTTTTATGGTTTAGGGTTTAAGGTTTAAGGTTTGTTTAGGGTTTAGGGTTAAGGGTTTTAGTTTTAGGGTTTAGGGTTTAGTTAAAGTTAGGGTTTATGGTTTAGGGTTTAATGTTTAGGGTTTAGGGTTTAGGTTAGGGTTTTTATTTTATTTTCTTTTTAGGTTTTAGTTTATGTTTATATTTTATTTTATTTTATTATTCTATTTTAGTTTAGGTTTCTTTATTTATTTTATTTTTAGGTTTAATTTAGTTTAGGTTTTTAGCTTTTTTGGGTTTAGGGTTTGGGATTTAGGGTTTTGGGTTTAATGTTTAGGATTTAGGGTTTAGGGTTCAATTTTATCGTTTAGGGTTTAGGGTATTTATAGTTAGGTTTAAAGTTTTAGGGTTTAGGTTTAAGTAGTTTTTTTAGGGTTTAGGGTTAGTTTAGGGTTTGTTTAGAGTTTATGGTTTATGGTTTAGGGTTTAGGCTTTAAGGTTTAGGTTTTAGTATTTATGTTTTAGGGTTTAGGTTTATTTTAGTTTAGGGTTTAGGTTTAGGGTTTAGGCTTTTAGGTTTAGGTTTTTAGGTTTAGGTTTGTTTTTTTTTTTTTAATTTACATTTTTATTATTTTTTTATATTTTAGGTTTAGGTTTTATTTAGATTTAGGTTTAAGTTTTATTTTAGGTTTATTTATTTTATTTATATTTAGTTTTTTTATTTATTTAGGTTTTGTTTTAGGTTTTAGTTTAGTTTAGGTTTCTATTTATTATATTTTAGTTTAGTTTTTATTTTTTATTTTTAGGTTTAAGTTTTTGTTTAGGGTTAGATTTTAGTATATGTTTTTTTATTTTATTTATTTATTTAATTTAGGTTTTGGTTTTTTTATTTATTTTATTTATATGTTTTTTTTAGTTTGGTTTAGTTTTAGGATTTAGGGTTTAGGGATTATGGTTTAGGGTTTTGGGTTTTGGGTTTTGGGTTTAGGGTTTAGGGTTTAGTGTTTGGGGTTTAGAGTTTAGGGTTCAGGGTAATAAGGTTTAGGGTTTAGGGATTATGGTTTAGGATTTTAGGGTTTAGGGTATAGGGTTTAGGGTTTTAGGGTTTAGGGATTAGTTTTAGGGTTTGGGGTTTAGGGTTAGAGAATTTCTTTTCTTAAATTAAGGAAACGGGTAGGTTAAAGTTAATTTAGCTTATTTTTAATCAATTTTAGTTTATTTTATTTTTTATTTAGGTTTATTTTAGTTTATTTATTTTAGTTTAAGTTTTTATTTCAGTTTATTTTTTAGGTTTAGGTTTAGGTTTATGTTTATTTTTTAGTTTATTTTTATTTTTTTATTTATTTTAGGTTTAGGTTTATGTTTATTTTTTATATTTTTTATTTTTATTTTATTTTTTTATATTTAGGTTTTATGTTTAATTTTTAGGTTTAGGTTTAGATTTTTATTTTATTTTTGTAGGTTTAGGTTTTAGGTTTTTATTTTATGTTTATTTTTATGTTTTATTTTTTAGTTTAGGTTTAGGTTTATTTTTAGTTTATTTTGTTTTATTTAGTTTTGGTTCAGGTTTAGGTTCAGTTTATTTTATGTTTAGGCTTAGGTTTATGTTTTATTTATTTAGTTTATGTTTAGGCTTGTTTTATTTTTATTTTTTATTTATTTTTAGGTTTATTTTTTAGGTTTAAGTTTTTATTTAGTATTTATTAGATTTTATTTTAGGTTTATTTTATTTTTATTTTACATTTAGTTTTTATTTTGTTTAGTTTTTTTTTTATTTTTATGGTTTTTTTAGTTTAGTTTAGGTTTTTATTTATTTTATTTTTATTTAGTTTTTATTTTTTATTTTATTTTATTTTTAGGTTTAGATTTATGTTTTAGGTTTAGGTTTAGGTTTTAGTTTAGGTTTTTATTTTCTTTTATTTTTTATTTTATTTAGTTTATGTTTTCTTAGTTTTTTTTTTGTATGTTTTAGTTAGTTTAGGTTTAGGTTCTTAGGTTTTTATAGTTTAAAGTTTAGGGTTTAGAGTTTATGGTTTAGGGTTTGGGATTTAGGGTTTAGGGTTTAAGATTTAGGGTTTAGGGTTAGTTTTAGGGTTTAGGTTTTAGGACTAGGGTTTTTTTTAATTTTAATTTTTTTTAAATTAAGTAAACAAGTAAGTTTAGGTTTATTTAGTTTATTTTTTATTTATTTTAGTTTAATTTATTTTTTATTTTTATTTAGTTTTATTTTTATTTTTATTTAGTTTAGTTTTTTTTAGTTTTAGATTTAGGTAGTATTATTTTTTTTTAGTTATGTTTTTTTATTTTATTTTTTAGGTTTAGGTTTATTTTTTTTTATTTTTTTAGGTTTAGGTTTAGATTTTTTATTTATTTAGGTTTAGGTTTAAGTTTTTTATTTTAGTTTATTTTAGGATTTATTTTTTAGTTTAGGTTTAGGTTTATTTTAAGTTTATTTTATTTTATTTAGTTTAGGTATGGTTTTAGGCTTAGGTTTTATTTATTTTAGTTTAGGTTTAAGTTTATTTTATTTTTATTTAGGTTTTTTTTTTTAGTTTAGGGTTTAGGTTTTATTTTTTTAAGTTTATTTTTTTAGGTTTATTTATTAGGTTTAGATTTTTATTTAGTTTTATATTTATTTTAGTTTAGGTTTATTACTTATATATATATATATATATATTAGGTTTATTTTATTTTATTTAGGTTTTTTATTTTTTAGTTTAGTTTAAGTTTTTATTTATGTTATTTTAGTTTAGTTCATACTTTTATTTTATTTTCTTTTTAGGTTTAGGTTTAGGTTTTAGTTTAGGTTTTTATTTTATTTGCATTTAGGTTTTTTTGTTTATTTTATTTTGGGTTTATTTAGGTTTTTTTAGTTTTAGGGTTTTTTAGGGTTTAGGTTTATGGTTTTAGGTTTTGGGTTTAGGGTTTTAGGGTTTAGGTTTAGGGTTTAGGGTTTAGAGTTTTAGGGTTTAGGTTTATTTAGTTTAGGTTTAGGGTTTAAGTTTTAGGTTTAGGTTTTAGGTTTAGGTTTAGGGTTTAAGTTTAGGTTAGGTTTTTAAGGTTAGGGTTTTAATAGAACAAATTGATTCAACATTTCTTCTTTCAATTTCATCAACCAAGTAATATACCAACTTTTCTAAGACACAAGCAACAACATAGATAAAAAATGAGCACACATATAATAAATCAAAACCCAGTATGTAGAACCCTCTCTTTTTAGACACAATTCCATAGCATCAGATCAACCGTTCTTATTTCTAGTTCCCATCAATCACCCCGACCTCTCGAGTTGAGATCAACCATCATATCCTCGATCCTCTATAACCTTTTTCTTCATTGCTCCTCTCGCCTCCATAACAACAATTACTCGACCACCTCGACATCCACCGACCTCCAGATCCCCACCACCATTATTATAGCGCCTCCGCCTTAGCCTCCAGCTAGATCTAGGCTAAGTTTGGCGTGATGTTCTATCATCAAGGTTCTCCATTCTTAAGGTTAGGGTTTAGGTTTAGGTTTCAATCTATTAGGTTTTATGTTTTAAGTTTACTTTTTAATTTATTTAGTTACTTTGTGTTTAGGCTTAGGGCTCGGGATTTAGGTTTAAGGGTTTAAGGATAGGGTTTAGGGCTTGGAGTTTAGGGTTAGTGTTTAGGGTTTTAGGTTTTATGCTTTTATAGTTTAAGATTTATGGTTACTGTTTAGGGTTTAGGGTTTAGGGTTTAGTGTTTAGGCTTTAGGGTTTAGGGTTTTTAGGGTTTAGGGTTAGTTTAAAGTTTAAGGTTTAGGGTTAGTTTTAGGGTTTAGGTTTTAGGGTTTAGAGTTTAAAGTTAAGGGTTTAGGGTTTAGGTTTAGGGTTTAGAGTTTAGGGTTTAGGGTTTTAGGGTTTAGGGTTGTTTAGGCTTTAGGGTTTATGGTTTAGGGTTTTGGGTTTAGGGATTTTTTTATGGGAAAGTTAAAATTTTATTACCATAAAAGAAAAAAAATGTCCTTAAAGGGTAAAGCTCTAAAATTCTCGTTCTTAGAGTGATAAGAAACATAAAGAGCTAAACTCCCATCTAAGTACATTATAAAGAAAAGAAAATAAAAAAGAAAAGAGTAACTAGAAAACATAAAAAAAGACCTGAGTAAGACTAAACAAATCCTTAAAATAGTAAAAGATGAGTCGTGAGTTTATGATATCTTTAGAAAGCAAGATAAGCAAGATCCACAGTAAGAACACTTGGGTTGACTGAGTAAAGACCATTACCTCTATAAAGTTCCAACCTATAAAAGAAACTTGTAAAACACTACAAAGGAAAAAGTCATAGCTAAAAAGGATAAGGAAAATGAGAGGAAATGGAGAGAGCTGAGAAAGAGAATGATCAGGCACTGTTAGGATTATCTCAAGGGGCAACAATACATATGAGCATCCAAACTTCATAAAGAAGGGTTACTATCATATGTAATGCTACCAACCAGAGATAAGAGGTAAGTAAAAATGAATCCATTATAGCCATCATACCTAATACAAGCAAACATCCAAGGCCAGTAGTCCGTAGAGTTCTAGATCATGCACCCTTAAACAAAGAGCAATTGGACAATGACGACTAGCAGAAACCACCAAACAAAAACTACAATAAACTAATCACAATAACCTATAGAGAGAGGCTAGAACAGAGTCAAAACACCAACAACAGACATTATCCAAATACCCATCCAAGCTATAAACTAAGGAAAACTAGAACTAACCATCAATAAGAACTAGGACAATGCTAATTAACATAGAAATAACTAACAAAATAAATAATAGAGCACCTAAGCAAAAGTCCCAACAAGTAGCAGTCATTAAGCCAAACTGGGTGACCTACCACAAATGACTAAATAGCTCATAAATGAAACCATCAACTAGCAAAAAGTAATTTGAGTTCAAGAGGAGAGCCAACCAACCAACCAATGCAAAAAAAAGAATAAAGACAGAGCAGAAACCATCTCATCAACCAATAGCCAGAGTAACAAGGTAGAGAAGGCAGCATCCATAAGGCTAAAAATACTAATCCAACCTAAGCTAGATAAATTGGAACCACCAAGTTGCAACCACTAGGCCAACCCAAAAGAAAGAGGTCCAAAACATAACCCAACTCAGGCCAAAAAGTAAAAATAAGTTTAAGATTTAGGATTTAGGATTAGGGCTAAGGGTTTAGTGTTTTGGCTTTAAGGTTTTAGGTTTTGAGGGTTTATGGTTTAGGGTTTAGGGTTTAGGGTTGTAGGGAGTTTAAGGTTTAGGGTTAGTTTAGGGTTTAGGGTTTAGGGTTTATAGTTTTTTAGGGTTTTAGGTTTAAGGTTTATGGTTTTTTAGGGTTTAGGGTTTAGGGTATAAGGTTTAGGGTTTATTTTAGGTTTAGGGGTTTTTTTTTAAATTAACTAAATTGGTAGGTTTAGGTTTATTTAGTTTATATAGTTCATTTTTTTATTTATTTTTGTTTATTTTATTTTTTATTTTTATTTAAGTTTATTTTTTATTTTTATTTAATTTTGTTTAGGTTTTTTTAGTTTAGTTTATTTTCTTGGTTTAGGTTTAGGTTTAAGTTTATTTTTTATTTTATTTTTATTTTCATTTTATTTTTTGGTTTAGGTTTTATTTTTTATTTTTAGGTTTAGGTTTAGGTTTTTATTTTATTTTTTTTGGTTTAGGTTTTATTTTAGGTTTATTTTTAAGTTTTATTTTTTTAGTTTAGGTTTAAGTTTATTTTATGTTGTTTATTTTAGGTTTAGGCTTTTTTTTAGTTTAGGATTTAGTGTTTATTTATTTTATCTATTTTTCAATTTATTTTTTTAGGTTTAGGTTTTATTTAGTTTTTATTATTTTATTTTTTTACATTTTGTTTTATTTTATTTAGGTTTTTAGTTTCTTTTTTGTAGTTTTGTTTAGGTGTTATTTTATTTTATTTTATTATTTTATTTAGGTTCAAGTTTTTTTATTTATTTTATTTTTTTATTTTAAGGTTTAGGGTTTATGGTTTAGGGTTTAAGGTTGTAAGTTTTAGGGTTTAGGGTTTAGGGTTTAGGGTTTTAGAGTTTAGGGTTTAGGGTTAGGGTTCTTTAATTTTAATTTTTATTTTTATTTTATTTTTTCAAATTAAGTAAACTCGTAGGTTTAGGTTTATTTAGTTTATTTAGATTTTTTATTTGTTTTTATTTATTTTATTTTTTATTTAGGTTTATTTTTATTTATATTTAGTTTAGTTTGTTTATTTTAGTTTATTTTTTAGGTTTAGTTTTGGTTTTAGGTTCATTTTAGTTTAGTTTTATTTTTTATTTTATGTTTTAGTTTAGGTTTATTTTTTTATTTTAGGTTTAGGTTTAGATTTTTATTTTATTTTTTTAAGTTAAGGTTTTAAGTATATTTTAAGATTTTATTTTTTTTAGTTTAAGTTTAGGTATAATTTATTTTTTTTAGGTTTTGGTATTATTTATTTTAGTTTAGCTTTAGGTATATTTTTTATTTTTTTAGGTTTAGGGTTTTTTTAGGTTTATGGTTTAAGTTTTATTTTTTATTTATTTTTAGCTTTATTTTTTAGGTTTAGGTTTTTTTAGTTTATATTTATTTTATTTTTATTTTAGGTTAAATTTTGATTTTATTTAGGTATTTTATTTTTTAATTTAGTTTAGGTTTTTATTTATTTTACTTTAATTTAATTTTTACTTTATTTTATTTTCTTTATAGGTTTAGGTTTATGTTTAGGTTTTTAATTTATTTTGGTTTAGGTTTTTTATTTATTTATTTTTTAGGTTTTATTTAGGTTTAGGTTTTAGCTTTTTTTAGGGTTTAGGGTTATTTATGGTTTAGGGTTTAGGGTTTAGGTTTTAGGATTTAAAGTTTGGGGTTTATGGTTTAGGGGTTTAGGGTTTAGGGTTTTGGGATTAGGGTTTTTAGGGTTTAGGGTTTAGGGTTTAGGGTTTAAACTTTGAGTTTTTGGTTTAGGGTTCAAGTTTTAGTTTAGGGTAGGATTTTTTTTTAACAGGGAATAAATTCAGATTCAACATATCTTCTTTATGATTTCATCAACCAAGTAACACAACAAGTTTTGTAAGACACAAGTCAAAAACCTTAGATAACTATAACCATCTACTATAAATACACAGTTCCATATATGATCAGATTTGTCATTCTTCAATTTCTCTAGTTCCCATCAGAACCAAACCTATCTCTCAAGTAGCGGGATCCACCATCACGTCCTTGGTCTCTCCCTCCGCCACCACCACGGTAGTAACTTTCGTTGCTCCTCCCACCTCCATAACCACCACTGCTTTGACCACCACCTCCATATCCACTTGGTACCTCCGGATCCCCACCACTGATAGCTTCTTTGGCTTCACCTCCACTAGATCTAGGCAGTTGACAATGATGTTCTATTGTCAAGGTTACGCCCATTCTTAGGGAGGTTTAGTTTAGGTTTAGGTTTTATGGTTTAGCTTTAATTTTTAATTTATTTATTTACTTTTGGTTTAGGTTTAGGGTTAGGGTTTAGGGTTTAGTGTTAAGGTTTTTAGGGTTTAGGCTTTGATTAGGGTTTAGGGTTTATTGTTTAGACTTTAGAGTTTAAGGTTTAGTGTTTAGCTTTTAGGGTTTAGGGTTTATGGTTTTTAGGTTTCAGGGTTAGATTAAGTTTTAGGGTTTAAGATTTAAGGTTTATACTTTAGGTTTTCAGGATTTAAGGTTTAGTGTTTAGGGTTTAGGATTTTAGGTTTTAGGGTTGTTTAGGTTTAGGGTTTAGGTTTAGGTTGGAGTTGGATGGTGGTGGTGATGTTAGAATTTTATTACCATAGAAATAAAAGATACAATGTTCTTAGAAGGGTTAAAGCTCTAAAATTCTACTCCTCTCAAAGCTACAAGAATCCTAAAGAGCTAAACTGCCATCTAGGAACATTAGAAAAAGAAAACAAAACAAAAGAGAAAATACAATAGCTAAAAATCATAAGAGAAAAAGACCCAGAGTCAGACTAAAATAAATCTTGAAAATAGTAAAAGAATGAGTCAACACACTTCAAGATTTCCTTGAGAAAGCAAGATAAGCAAGATCCATAGTAATAACACTTGGGTTGATTGAGTAACGACCATTCCCTCTGTAAAGTTCCAACCTATAAAAGAAATCAACAACACACTACAAAGGCAAAAGTCATAGCTAAAAAGGATAAGGATAAAGAGAAGAAAAGGAGAGTGTTGAGAAAGAGAATGCTCAGGCTCAGTTAGGATCATCTCAAGGGGCAACAATACATATGAGCATCCAAACTTCATAAAGAAGGGTCACAATCATATGCAATGCTACCAACTAGAGAGAATAGGTGAGTAACATCAAAGCCATCATAGCCAACATACCAGATACAAGGAAACATCCAAGGCCTGTAGTCAATAGTGTTCTAGATCCTACACCATTTAATAAAGAAGCTAGCCAACAACTAGCTAGCAGCCAAACCACCAAACAAAAACTACATTAAACTAATCACAATAACCCAAAGAGAGGCTAGAACAAAGTAAGAAACACCAACATCAACCATTATCCAAATACCAATCCAAGCTCCAAACTAGGGAAAAATAGAATCAATCAGCAACGGACCCATATTAATAGAAGCGACCAACACATCCAAGATAGGAGCCCTCAAGCTAAAGTCCCAACAAGTAGCGGTCCACCAAGCCAAAGGTGAGCAACCACAAATTATTAAATAAATGAAACCATCAACTAAAGGAAACATAAGGTAGCGTAAATCAACAAGACCAATACTAAAGTGGCCAAAGGCAACCACACCAAACCAAAGAGTCCAATCCAGGATCAAAGGTTCAACCAAAGAAAAGGCTCAACAAATTTTCCAAGAAGAAGAAAGACCAACAAGGAAAATATCAAACCAAGATTCCAGGGCAACTAAAAGTCCTCAACCAAATAAATACATAAAATAGCCATATATGGAAACCACAGAGAACAACCCATAATAACCAATAAAAGAAGCATCCCTAACAGCTAAGGAAAAGTAAAAAATTGATAAAGTACCATAAAACAAATGTCTAAAAGAAGCACAACAACCATAGAAAGGCAATAGTAATAGCTAGCCAGGACAAAGTACCATAAAATATAGTTTACAATTTAGTGTTTAAGGTTTTAGGGTTTAAAATTTAGGTTTAGGGTTTAGGGTTTTCTTTAGTTAGTTTAGTATAGTTTAGGATTTAGTGTTTAGTTTAGGTTTAGGGGTTGGGTTTTAGGTTTAGATTTAATTTAGTTTAGTTTAAATTTTTAGGTTTAGGTTTAGGGTTTAATTTTAGGTTTAGAGTTTAATTTTATTTTAAAATTATGTAAATGGGTAGTTTAGGTTTTATTTATTTTATTTTATTTTTTTTATTTTATAGGTTTATGATTTATTTTATTTAGTTTATTATTATTTTAGTTTAGGTTTTATTTTTTAGTTTATTTTTTAGGTTTAGGTTTTGTTTATGCTTATTTTTTTAGTTTCATTTTATTTTTTATTTTATTTTTTTAGGTTTATGTTTTATTTTTATATATATTTAGGTTTAGGTTTAGGTTTTTATTTTATTTTTTAGGTATTGGTTTTAGGTTTTTATTTTAGGTTTAATTTTAAATTTTATTTTTTTTAGTTTAGGTTTAGGGTTTTTTGGTTTATTTTATTTTATTTTGTTTAGGTTTAGGTTTAGCTTATTTTAGGTTTAGGTTTAAGTTTTATTTATTTTAGTTTAGTTTGTTTTAGTTTAGGTGTAGATTTATTTTATTTTATTTATTTTAGGTTTAGGTTTTTTTGTTTATTTAGGGTTTAGGTTTTATTTTTAATTTATTTTTAGGTTTTCTTTTTTGGTTTATTTTTTTACGTTTAGGTTATTATTTAGTTTTTATTTTATTTTATTTTTATTTTACGTTTATTTTTTATTTTAGTTTAGGTTTTTATTTATTTTATTTTAGTTTAGTTTTTATTTATTTTATTTTAATTTATCTTTTAGGTTTAGATTTAGGTTCGAGTTTTGGTTTTAGTTTAGGTTTTTATTTTATTTTAATATTTTATTTTACTTAGGTTTAGGTTTTTTTATTTATTTTAAGTGTTATTTAGTTTAGGTTTATGTTTTTAGGTTTTTAGGGTTTAGGGTATAGGGTTTAGGGTTTAGGTTTGTAGGTTTTATGGTTTAGGGTTTAGGGTTCAATGATTAGGGTATAGGGTTTAGGGTTTTAAGGTTTAGGGTTTAGGGTTTAGGGTTGTATGTTTAGGGTTCACGGTTCAAGGATTCGGGTTAGGGTTTTTTTGTTAATTTTTTGTAAATTAAGTAAACTTATAGGTTTAGTTTATTTAGTTTATTGTTTATTTATTTTACTTTATTTTAATTTTAATTTTTATTTAGTTTAGTTTATTCATTTTAGTTTTAGTTTTTTATTTTTGTTTATTTTATTTATTTAAGATTAGGTTTAGGTTTATTTTTTAGTTTGGTTTTTTTTTTACTTTATTTTTTAGGTTTAAGTTTTATTTTTGATTTTTATGTTTAGGTTTAGGTTTTATTTTTTTTTCATGTTTAGGTTTTAGGGTTTTTTTTTCTTAGATTTTCTTAGGCTTTATTTTTTAGTTTAGGTTTAGGTTTTTTTTAGTTTATTTCATTTTATTTAGGGTTTATGTTTTGGTTTAGATTTAGTTTATTTTAGGTTTATGTTTGGGTTTTATTTATTTTAGTTTAGCTTTAGGTTTATTTTATTTTTATTTTAGGTTTAGGTTTTTCTGTTTAGGGTTTAGGTTTTATTTCTTATTTATTTTTAGGTTTTAATTTTATGTTTATTTTTTAGGTATCATTTTTTATTTAGTTTTTGTTTTATTTTATTTTAGGTTTATTTTATTTTTCTTTTAGTTTTAGTTTTTATTTTTTAGTTTAATTTAGGTTTATATCTATTTTACTTTAGGATAGTTTTTATGTTTTATTTAATTTTCTTTTTAGGTTTAGGTTTAGGTTTAGGTTTAGGTTTTAGTTTAGGTTTTTATTTTATTTAGGTTTAGATTTTTATTTATTTTATTTTTAGGTTTTATTTAGTTTAAGTTTAGGTTTTTAGCTTTTTATGGTTTAAGGTTTAAGGTTTAGGGTTAGTTGAGGGTTAAAGGTTTTGGGTTTGGGGTTTAGGGATTAGGGTTTTTTTTATTTTTTTTATTTTTTTTTGGGTTTAGGGATTAGGGTTTAAGGTTTTGGGTTTGGGTTTAGGGTTAAGGGTTTAAGGTTTATGCTTAGGGTTTAGGGTTTAGGGTTTAGGTTTTAGGGTTTGGGGTTTAGGGCTTAGGGTTTAGGCTTAGGATATTTGTTTAGGGTTTTTAGAGTTTAGGGTTTAGGGTTTAGGTTTTAGTTGTAGGGTTTAGGTTTAGTTTTAGATTTTAGGTTTTGGTGTTTTTTAATAGAAAAATTCATTTATTTTTTTGATTTGATCAACCAAGTAACACAATAAGTTTTCTAAGACACACACAATGAAATAGATAAAAAATGAGCACACATAGAGCAACTAAAATACCCTACAAAACTAGACACGGTTGCATATGTAGCAGATTGGATCAGCCGTTGTTTAATTTCTCCAGTTCCCATCAGAACCACCCCAGCCTCTCAAGTAGTGGGATCCACCATCATATCACCAATCTCTCTTTTCACCACCACCATGGCTGTAACCTCCTTCTCCTCCTGCCTCCATAATCACCACTGCTCCGACCACCACCTTCATATCCAGTAGCACCTCTAGATCCCCCACCACTACTATGACTTCTCCACCTTAGATCTAGGCGAGCCTAATTGATGGTGATGTTCCTGCCATCAAGGTTCTACCCATTCATAAGGTTTAAGTTTATTAGGTTTTAGTGTTTAAGTTTATTTTTTAATTTATTTAATTACTTTGGGTTTAGGATTTGGGTTTGGGGTTTAGGGTTTAGGCTTTAGGCTTTAGGGTTTAGGGTTTTAGGGTTTATTCTTTTAGGGTTTAGGGTAGAGGGTTAGGGTTTAGGGTTTAGGGTTTTAGGGTATAGGGTTTTAAGTTTTAGTGTTTAAGGTTACAATTTAGGGTTTAGGATTTAGGGTTTAATGTTTAGGCTTTAGGATTTAGGGTTTGAGGTCCAGGTTTAGGGTTTAGGTTTTAGGTTTAGGGTTAGTTTAAACTTATTTTATAGTTTAAGTTTAGTTTAAGGTTTAAGTTTAGGTTAGTTTAGAGTTTAAAATTTAGGTAATAGTTTAGGTTTAGATTAGTTTAGGTAAGTTTAGGTTTAGGGTTTAGTGTTTAGGGTTTAGGGTTTAGGGTTTAGGGTTTAGGGTTGTAGATTTAGGGTTTGATTTAGGGTTAATTTTAAGGTTCATGGTTTAGGGTTTAGGGTTTAGGGTTTTTTTATTTTATGTTTAGTTATTATTTTATTTAGGTTCTTATTCTTATGTTTATTTTATTTTTTTAGTTTAGTTTAGGTTTTTATTTATCTTATTTTTATTTTTTATTTTATTTTATTTTTAGGTTTAGGTTTAGGTTTAGGTTTTAGTTTAGGTTTTTATTTTATTTTATTTAGGCTTATTTTTTTATTTATTTTATTATTTAAATTTAGTTTAGGCTTTTAGGTTTTTTAGCATAGGGTTTAGGTTTAGAGTTGAGTATATATGGTTTAGGGTTAGCTTAGGTTTAGGGTTTAGGTTTAGGGTTTAGTCTTTAGGGTTTATAGTTTTAGGGTTTAGGTTTAGGTTAGTTTGTATTTAGGGTTTAGAGTAGGGTTTATTTAGGGATTAGGGTTTAGGATTAGGGTTAAGGTTAGAGTTTAGGGTTTAGGTTTAGGGTTTAATGTTTGGTTTTAGGATTTAGAGTTTAGGGTTTAGGTTTTAGGGTTTTGTATTAGGTTTAGGGTTGTAGGTTTATGTTATAGGGTTAAAAGTTAGTTTTAGGGTTTAGGGTTTAGGGTTTAGTGTTTAGGTTTAGGATTTAAGGTTTAGGGCTTAAGGTTTAGGCTTTTTTTTTAAATTACATAAATCGATAGGTTTAGGTTTATTTAGTTTATTTTTAATTTATTTTAGTTCATTTTATTTTTTTTGTTTTTATTTAGATTTATTTTTAATTTTTATTTAGTTTAGTTTAATTATTTAAGGTTTATTTATTTTAGTTTTGGTTTAGTATTTTATTTTATTTTTTAGGTTTAGGTTTAGGTTTATGCTTAATTTTTAGTGTAGTTTTATTTTGGTTTATTATTTAAGTTTAGGTTTTATTTTTTATTCTTAGATTTAGGTTTAGGTTTTTATTTTATCTTTTTAAGTATAAGATTATTTTTAGTTTATTTTATTTAGATTTAGTGTTTAGGTTTAGGTTTAGGTTTAGTTTATTTTTGGTTTAGGTTTAGGTATTTTTTTTTTTTAGTTTAGTTTATTTTATTTTAGGTCTGGGTTTATTTTATTTTATTTTAGCTTTAGGTTTTTTTTAGTTTAGGGTTTAAGTTTTATTTTTATTTATTTTTAGGTTTCTCTTTTTTGGTTTATTTTTTAAGTTTAGGTTTTTATTAAGTTTTTATTTTATTTGATTTTAGGTTTATTTTAATTTATTCTATGTTTAGTTTTTATTTTATTTAGGTTTTTTCTTTTTAGTTAATTTTATTTTTTTATTTAGTTTAGGTTTTTATTTAGTTTATTATCGTTTAGTTTTTATTCTTTTTATTAATTTTTTTAGTTTAGGTTTATTTTATGCTTATATTTTTATTTTATTTTATTTTATTTATTTTATTTAGGCTTACATTTTTCTATTTATTTTTATTTTTTGGTTTATTTAGTTTAGGTTTAGGTTTTTTAGTTTTTAGGGTTTAATGTTTTTGGTTTAGAGTTTAGGGTTTAGTGTTGTAGGTTTTGGGTTGTAAGTTCAGGGTTTAGGGTTTAAGGTTTAGGGTTTTAGGGTTTAGGGTTTAGGGTTTAGGGTTTAGGATTTTGGGTTTTGGGTTTAAGGTTTTTTAGCATTTATGGTTTAGGGTTGTAAGTTTAGGGTTAGTTTTAGGGTTTAGGGTTTAGGGTTTAGGGTTTAGGGTCTAAGGTATTTTTTTTAATTAAGTAAACTGGTAGGTTTAGGTAATTTTAGTTTATTTTTTATTTATTTTAGTATATTATTTATAATTTATTTAGGTATATTATTTATTTATTTTAGTTTAGTTTCTTTATTTTAGGTTTATTTATTTTAGTTTTGGTTTTTTATTTTAGTTTATTTTTTAGATTTAAGTTTATGCTTATTTTTTGTTTAGTATGTTTTTTATTTTATTTTTTAGGTTTAAGTTTTATTTTTCATTTTTATGTTTATGTTTAGATTTTTATTTTATTTTTTTAATTTTAGGTTTTTAGGTTTTTATTTTAGGTTTATTTTTAGGTTTGATTTATTAAATTAGGTTTAGGTTTATTTTTAGTTTATTTTATCTATTTAGTATATGGATTAGGTTCAGTTTATTTTAGGTTTACATTTAGTTTTTATTTATTTTATTTTAGTTTATTTTTGTTTAAGTTTAGATTTATTTTATTTTATTTATTTTAGGTTTATTTTTTTTTAGTTTAGGGTTTAGGTTTTATTTTCTATATCCTTTTATGTTTTATTTTTAGATTTCATTTTTAGGATTAGGTTTTTATTTATTTTTTATTTTATTTTATTTTAGGTTTATTTTATTTTTTTTAGTTTAGTTTAGGTTTTATATTATTTTAGTTTATATTTTTTAAATATTATTTTTGTATTTATGTTTAAGTATTTATTTTATTTAGGTTTATGTTTTTTGTTTATTTTATTTTTCAATTTTATTTAGTTTAGGTTTAGGTTTTAAGTTTTAAATTTTAGGGTTTAGGGTTTAAAGTTTATGGTTTAGGGTTTAGGGTTTAGAGTATGGGGTTTAGGGTTTAGGCTTTAGTGTTGTAGGTTTAATAGTTTAGGGTTTAGGGTTTGGGGGTTTTTAGGGTTTAGGGTTTAGGGTTTAGCATTTAGGGTTTAGGGTTGTAGGTTTAGAGTTTAGGGTTTAGGGTTAGTTTTAGGGTTTAGGGTTTAGGGTTTAGGATTTAGGGTTTAGGGTTTAGGTTCTTTTAAAAAAAAAACTGATAGGTTTAGGTTTATTTAGTTTATTTAGTTTATTTTTTATTTATTTTATTTTATTTTATTTTTTATTTAAGTATATTTTATATTTTTATTTAGTTTAGTTTATTTATTTTTGGTTTATTTATTTTAGTTTAGGTATTCTATTTTAATTTATTTTTTAAGTTTAGGTGTATGCTTATTTTTTGTTTGGTTTTATTTTTATTTTATTTTTTAGGTTTAGGATATATTTTTTATTTTTAAGTTTAGGTTGAAGTTTTTATTTTATTTTTTTAGGTTTAGGTTTTAGATTTTTATTTTATGTTTATTTATAGGTTTAATATTTTAGTTTAGGTTTAGGTTTATTTTTAGTTCATTTTATTTTATTTAGTTTAGGATTTAGGTTTAGTTATTTTTGGTTTAAGTTTACGTTTTATATAATTTATTTCATTTTATTTTAGTTCAAGTTTAAGTTTATTTTATTTTATTTATTTTAGGTTTAGGTTTTTTTTGTTTAGGGTTTAGGTTTTTTTATTTATTTTTAGGTTTATTTTTTAGGTTTAGGTTTTATTTAGTTTTTATTTTATTTTATTTTAGGTGTTTAATTTTAGGTTTATTTTATTTTTTTAGTTTAGTTTAGGTTTTTATTTTATTTAAATTTATTTTATATTTATTTTTTATTTTATTTTATTTTTATGTTTTGGTTTAGGTTTAGGATTTAGTTTAGGTTTTTATTTTATTTATGTTTAGGATTTTTATTTATTTTATTTTTTTGGTTTTATTTAGTTTTTGTTTAGATTTTTAGGTTTTTAGGGTTCAGGTTTTAGGGTTTATGGTTTAAGGTTTAGGATTTAAGCCTTAAGGTTTGGAGTTTAGGGTTTAGGGTTTAGGTTGTAGGTTTTTGGGTTTAGGGTTTAGGGTTTTGGGTTTTGGGTACAGGGTGTAGGGTTTGGGGTTTTAGGGTTTAGGGTATAGGGTTTCACGTTGAGGGTTATAGGTTTAAAGTTTAGGGTTTAGGGTTAATTTTAGGGTTTAGGATTTAGGATTTAGGATTTAGGTTTTACGGTTGAGAGTTTAGGGTTTTTCTTAAAAAAATTTAACTAAACTAATAAGTTTAGGTTTATTTAGTTTATTTAATTTATTTTTATTTTTGTTAGTTTATTTTATTTTATTTATTTATGTTTATTTTTTATTTTTCTTTTTTTTAGTTTATTTATTTTATTTTTATTTATTTTAGTTTA
Source organism: Cymbidium sinense (assembly GCA_021442155.1). Taxonomy (NCBI): domain Eukaryota; kingdom Viridiplantae; phylum Streptophyta; class Magnoliopsida; order Asparagales; family Orchidaceae; genus Cymbidium; species Cymbidium sinense. The sequence goes on along the minus strand of CM038214.1, from coordinate 296,650,872 downwards.
TTTTTTAGCTTTAGGTTTATGCTTATTTTTTAGTTGAGTTTTATTTTTACTTTATTTTTTAGGTTTAAGTTTTATTTCTTATGTTTAGGTTTAGGTTGATGATTTTATTTTATTTTTTTAGGTTTACGTTTTAGATTTTTATTCTAAGATTATTTTTAGGTTTAATTTTTTAGTTTAGGTTTAGGTTTATTTTCAATTTTTATTTTAATTTTTTTAGTTTTGGTTTAGCTTTAGGTTTTATTTATTTTAGCTTAGTTTATTTTAGTTTAGGTTTAGGTTTATTTTATTTTGTTCGTTTTAGGTTTAGGTTTTTTTTTGTTTAGGGTTTAGGTTTTATTTTTTATTTATTTTTAGGTTTTGTTTTTGTGTTTGTTTTTTAGGTTTAAATTTTTATTTAGTTTTATTTTACTTTATTTTAGGTTTATTTTATTTTTATTTTATGTTTAGTTTTTATTTTATTAGGTTTTTTATTTTTAGGTTTTATTATTTATTAGTTTAGTTTAGGTTTTTATTTATTTAATTTTAGTTTAGTTTTTATTTTTATTTTAACTTTATTTACGTTTAGGTTTAGGTTTAGGTTTAGGGTTAAGTTTAGGTCTTAGTTTAGGTTTTTATTTTATTAAATTTTTTTATTTTATTTAGTTTAGGTTGAGGTTTTTAGGTTTTTAGAATTTATGGTTTAGGGTTTAGGGTTTGGGGTTTAGGGTTTTAAGGATTAGGGCTTAGGGTTTACGGTTCAAGGTTTAGGGTTTAAGGTTAGTTTTAGGGTTTAGGGTTTAGGGATAAAGTTATTCCTTTTTAATTAAGTAAACTCATAAGTTTCGATTTATTTAATTTATTTTTTTTATTTTTACTTATTTTAGATTATTTTAATTTTAATTTTTATTTAAGTTTATTTTTTTATTTAGTTTAGTTTATTTATTTTTGTTTAAGATTTTTATTTTAGTTTCTTTTTTATGTTTAGAATTAGGCTTAGTTTTATTTTTTAAGTTTAGTATTATTTTTATTTTATTTTTAGGTTTAAGTTTTACTTTTTATTTTTAGGTTTAGGTTTAGATTTTTATTTTATTTTTTTAGGTTTAGGTTTTAGGTTTTTATTTTAGGATTATTTTTAGGTTTTAATTTTTGAGTTAGGTTTAGGTTTATTTTTAGTTTAATTTATCTTATTTAGTTTAAGGTTTAGGTTTAGGTTTAGGTTTTATTTATTTTATTTTTGTTTATTTTTTTTAGGTATAGGTTTATTTTATTTTATTTATTTTAGGTTTAGGTTTTTTTTAGTTTTTTAGGAATAAATTTTTATTTATTTTTATCTTTTATTTTTAGATTTATTTTTTAGGTTTAGGTTCTTATTTAGAATTTATTTTATTTTATTTTAGGTTTATATTATTTTTTTTGTTTAGTTTAGGTTTTTATTTATTTTATTTTACTTTAGTTTTTATTTTTTATTTTATTTTATTTTTATGTTTAGGTTTAGGTTTAGGTTTAGGTTTTAGCTTAGGTTTTTATATTATTTAGTTTTTGGTTATTTATTTATTAATTTTATTTTTCAGTTTTATTTAGTTTAGGTGTAGGTTTTCAGGTTTTTAGGGTTTAGGGTTTAGGGTTTAGGGTTGTAGGATTTAAGGATTAAGGTTTAGGGTTTAGGGTTGTAGGTTTCGAGTTTAGGGTTTAGGATTAGTTTTAGTGTTTAGGGTTTAGGGTTTTTTTTTTAAAATTAAGTAAACTGATAGGTTTAGGTTTATTTAGTATATTTTTTATTTATTTTAGTTTATTTGATTTTTTTTATTTATATTTTTTTTTTCATTTTTATTTAGTTTAATTTATTTATTTTAAGTTTATTTATTTTAGTTTAGGTTTTTCATTTTAGTTTATTTTTTAAGTTTAGATTTATGCTTATTTTTTAGTTTAGCTTTATTTTTTAGGTTTAGGTTTTATTTATTATTTTTAGGTTTAGGTTGAGGTTTTTATTTTTTATTTTTAGGTTTATGTTTTATGTTTTTATTTTAGGTCTATTTTTATGTTTTATTTTTAAGTTTAGGTTTAGGTTTATTTATAGTTTATTTTATTTTATTTAGTTGAGAGTTCAGGTTTAGTTTAATTTAAGTTTAGTTTTAGGTTTTATTTATCTTAGTTTAGTTTATTTTAGTTTTGGTTTAGGTTTATTTTATTTTGTTTATTTTAGGTTTAGGTTTTTTTAGTTTAGGGTTTAGTTTTTTTTAGGTTTATTTTTTAGGTTTAGATTTTTATTTAGTTTTATTTTATTTTATTTTAGGTTTATTTTATTTTAATTTAACATTTATTTTTTATTTTATTTTGGTTTATTTTATTTTTTTAGTTTGGTTTAGGTTTTTATTTATTTTATTTTAGTTTTGTTTTTTTTTCATTTATTTTATTTTTACGTTTAGGTTTAGATTTAGGTTTTAGTTTAGGTTTTTATTTAATTTATTATATTTTATTTAGGTTTAGGTTTATTTATTTATTTATTTTAATGTTTTATTTAGTTTATGTTTAGGATTTTTGGTTTTTTGGGTTTATTGTTTAAAGTTTAGGGTTTAGGTTTTAGGATTTAAGGTTTAGGCTTTACGATTTAGGGTTTACGATTTATGGTTTTAAGGTTTAGGGTTTAGGGTTTAGTGTTCGTGTTCAGGGTTTAGGGTTAGTTTTAGGGTTTAGGGTTGAGGGTTAAGATTCCTTTTTTAAAAAAAAAAATTAAGTAAACTCGTAGGTTTAGGTTTATTTAATTTATCTAGTTTATTTTATTTATTTTAATTTATTTTATTTTTTTATTTTTTATTTATATTTAGTTTAGTTTTTATTTTAGGTTTATTTATTTTAGTTTAGGATTTTATTTTATTTTTTTTTAGGTTTAAGTTTAGGTTTAGGTTTAGTTTTATTTTTATTTTATTTTTTAAGTTTAGCTTTAAATTTATAGTTTTAGGTTTAGGTTTAGGTTTTTATATTATTTTATAGGTTTAGGTTTTAGAATTTTATTTTAGGTTTATTTTTAAGTTTTATTTTTTAGTTTAAGTTTAGGTTTATTTTTAGTTTATTTTATTATATTAATGGTTTAGGTTTAGTTTATTTTAGGTTTAAGTTTTGGTTTTGTTTATTTTAGTTTAGTTTATTTTAGTTTAGGTTTATGTTTATTTTATTTTTATTTTAGGTTAAGGTATTATTTTTAATATTAGATTTTACTTTAGCCTATGATTTTGTAGTTGCTAATACTTTATTTAAGAAAAGAGATGAGCATATTATTACTTATAAAAATGGATCTGCTAAAACATATATTGATTAATTTCTGATAAGAAAAATAGATCCTTTAGATTGTAAAGATTGTAAGGTCATTGCAAGTGAAAGTTTAAATACCCAACATCGATTATTAGTCTTAGATTTTAAGATGAAAGATTGGAAGATGAAACATAAATCAAATTATTGTCCTAGGATTAGATGGGGACACTTAAAAAACACTAACAAATATATTTTTAAGAGCAAGCTACATGAGATTAGAATTTGGGATGTTCATAAGGAAGCTAATGTTATATGGGAAAAAGTAGTAAGTGGCTAAAAATGTGCTTGGAGAATCAAAAGGAAAAGCTTCTTTTAATACAAATAGTTGGTGGTGGAGTCAGAATGTCCAAGAAAAGATAAAAAATAAGATGTGTTGTTATAAAACTTGGTTTAGATGTAAAAACTCAAAGAATTGGGAAAAATATAAAGTGGCATGTAGAGATTCTAAGAAAGCAATATATGATTCAAAAAATTTGTCTTTTAGTAATTTAAATAATAGATTAGATACCAAAGAAGGTGAAAGATGTATGTATAAGTTAGGTAACCAAAGAGATAGGAGAAGTTTTCTTATAAAAGGATATTGAAAATAGGTGGATGAGGTATTTTGACAAACTTTCCAATGAAGGATCTGAAAATATGATTGATTTTTGCAACCTTAATACCTTAAACAAAAATAAAGAATTTTGTTTATATTATCATATTATTAAATCTGAAGTTAGATAAGATTTAAAGAAAATAAAATGTGGAAAAATAGTAGGACCTGATGATATTCCAATAAAAGTGTGGAAATGTTTAGGAGATCAAAGAATTTCTTGGCTTACAAATCTTTTTAATGTTATTTTAAAGATAAAAATATTCCAGATGAGTAGAGAAAGAGTTTGTTGATTCCTATATTTAGGAAAAGTTGGTACAAGAGTGTGCAAATCATAGGGAATTAAGTTAATGTCACACATTAAAATTATGGGAGAGTGTTGAGCATAGGTTATGATGTGATATAAAAGTTTCTCACAATCAATTTGGTTTTGTGCCAGATAAATCTACTATGGATGTTAAACATTTGTTAAGAGGTTTGATGGAGAGGTATTGAGAAAGGAAAGAGGATCTACATGCGATATTTATTTATTTATAAAAAGCTTATGACAAAGTTTCAAGAGATGTTCTTTGGAGAGTTATAGAAAATAGGAGTTGACATTGGATATATTCTAGTCATTAAGGATATGTATACTAAAGCTATTACTTGTGTCCAAACACAAGGACAATTGATAAAATATTTTCCTATTTTAGTTGGATTACATCAAGGATTAGCTTTAAGCCCTTATCCTTTTGTTTTAGCTATGGATGTTCTTACTAGGCATTTATAAGAAGTTGTACCTTGGTGTATGCTTTTTGCTGATGACATTTTTATTGTTGATAAAACTAGAGAGGGAGTCCAAGAGAAACTTGAATTATGAAGATCAACCTTAGTCTAAAGGTTTTGTTTAAGTAGATCTAAAACTGAATATATGGTGTAATTTTGTAGAAGTTATAGTGGTAGTGTTGTGGCATTAGGTGAACAACTCAAAAAAGAGTGAGCATTCAAATTTTTAGGCTATATTATTCAAAATGATGGTGAAATAGATGGAAATATTATTAGCAAAATTCAAGTTGGATGGTTGAAGTGGAAGAATGCATCTGGCTTGTTGTGTGATAGAAAAGTACCACTTAAACTTAAGGGAAAATTTTATAAGATGGTGGTAAGACCTATAATGATTTATGGTGTTAAATGTTGGCCAATAAAAGAGAAGCATGAGACCAAGTTAAGTGTTGTAGAGATGAGGATGCTCAGGTGGATGAGTTGCTTTACAATTAGAGATAGAAGGTGAAATGAGTAAGTTCGAGAATAAGTTGGAGTAGCTACAATGGAAGATAAGATTAGAGAGAGTTGCGTTAGATGGTTTGGCCAAATAAAGTGTCGGCCGTCCAATGATCCGGTTAAGAGAGTAGCTACATTAGATTTGCCTTATGTTAAGAGAGGTGGAGGTAGACCTTAAAAGACATGGTTAAGATGTATAAAAATTTACCTTAGTATACTTGAATTAAATGAGAATTTCACACATAATAGAACGCAATGGAGACAAAGGATTCATGTAGCCGACCCCACGTACTGGGTTAAAGGCTTATTATTGTTGGTGTAGATTTCATATTTTTTAGTTTATTTTAGGTTTTTATTTATTATATCTTAATTTAATTTTTACTTTTTATTTTATTTTTTTTAAGATTAGGTTTAGGTTTAGGTTTAGGTTTTTTTTAGGTTTTTATTTTATTTTATTTTATTTTGGTTTAGGTTTTTTTATTTATTTTATTTTTAGGTTTTATTTTGTTTAGGTTTAAGTTTTTAGCTTTTCAGGATTTAAGGTTTAGGGTTTAAAGTTTAGGGTTAGCTGAGGGTTTAGGGTTTAAGGTTTAGGATTTGGGGTTTAGAGTTTAGGCTTTATGGTTTAGGGTTTAGGTTTTATGGTTTAGGGTTTAGGGTTTAGGATTTAGGGATTTAAGGTTTAGGGTTTGGGGATTAGGCTTTAAGGTTTTTAGTGTTTAGGGTTTAGGGTTTAGGGTTTAGGGTTTAGGGTTTAAGTTTGAGGTCTAGGATTCAGGTTTTAGTTTATGGTTTTTGGTTTTATTTTTAACAGAGAATAAATCCATATTCAACATTTCTTCTATTTGATTTCATTAACCAAGTAACACACCAAGTTTTCTAAGACACAAGGATTGACATAGATTAAAAAAGAGCATGCATAGTATAAATCAAAAACCCTAGATAACTAGAACTGTCTCTACGATAAAGACATAGTTACATAAGCAGCAGATCGGATTGGCTGTTCTTCAATTTCTTCAGTTCCCATTTGAACCACCCCGGCCTCTCGAGTAGCAGGATCCACCATCATATCCCCGATCTCTTCCTCCCCCACCACCACGGATGTAACCTTCATCACACCTCCTACCTCCATAACCACCACTACTCTGACCACCACCTCCATATCCACCAGCACCTCCAGATCTCCCACCACCATTGCGATAACCGCCACCTCCTCCTTTGCCTCCATCATAAGATCTATACTGAGCCTCGTTAATAGTGATGTTCCTACTATCAAGGTTCTACCAATTCTTATGGTTTATGTTTATTAGGTTTTAGAGTTTAGGTTTATTTTTTTAATTTATTTAATTACTGGGTAGGGTTTTTAGGTTGTGTTTAGGTTTAGGGTTTAAGGTGGGTGTGGTTTATGATCTTTAGGTTTAGGTCAAGTAGTTTTAGGTTTGTGGTTTAGATTTAGGGTTTTAGGTTTAGGTTTAGGGGTTTAGCCTGCATAGGTTTAATTTTTAAGCTTTATGGTTTAGGGTGAGGGTTTAAGGTAGTTTGGGTTAGGGTTTAGTTTAGGAGATTTGTTTAGGATCAAGATTTATGTTAGGTTTTAGGGCTCAGGTAAAGTACAGTGGTAGGTTTAAGGTAAGATTAGTTTAGGTTAGGTGTTTATAGTTTATTTATTTTTTTGGCCTGGTTTAGGGTTTGGGGTAGGGTTTCAGTTTGGGTTTTAGGTTTATTGCAGGTTTAGTTTATATGTTTAGGTTTAGTTTAGGTTTGGGTTTTTTTAAACCAAGCAATTTAGAGGTTTAGTTATTTATTTTTAATTTATTAGTTTTTTTATTTTACTATTTTGCTTGTTTTATTTATGTATTTTATTTTAGTTTTTTTCTTTATTTATTTTGTAGGTTTATTTTTTTAGGTTTAGTTTTATTTTTATTTTTTAGGTTTAGGTTTTATTTTTTTAATTTAGGTTTATTTTATTTTATTTTATTTTTTTATTTTATTAACTTTATTTTTTTTTATTTTTTTCAGTTTTTTTAGTTTAGGTTGATTTTATTTATTTTATTTTATTATTTATTTAGTTTTATTTTAGGTTTTTCATTTATTTTGGTTTATTTATTTAGTTTGTTTTATTTTTTTATTTTTTTTTGTTTTAGTTTTAGTTTTTTTTTTAGGGTTTTAAGTTATTTTTTATTTTAGGTTTTAATTTTGTTTAGGTTTATTTAGTTTTATTATTTTTTATTTTTTTTATTTTTTAGTTTATTTTTTATTTTATTTTTATTTTTTTTAGTTTATTTTATTTATATATTTTTATTTATTTATTTTAGGTTTATTTATTTATTTTAGGTTTATATTTTATTTTTTTTTATTTATTTATTTTATTTATTTTAGTTTTATTTATTATTTATTTATTTTATTTATTTTATTATTTATACTTATATTTATTTTTTTTTATTTTTTTTTTTTGGTTTATTTAGTTTTAGGTTTTTATTTATTTATTTTTTTTATTTATTTATTTTATGGTTTATTTAGTTTAGGTTTAGATTTTAGGATTTCTGGTTTAGGGTTTAGGGTTTAGGGTTTCATGATTGGTCTAAGGTTTAGGGTTGGTTTAGGTTTAGGATTTAGGGTTGGTTTAGTCTTAGGCTTTAGGGGTTTTAGGGTTTGTGGCTCAGGGTTGATGGTTTAGAGTTAGTTTGGGTTTATGGTTTAAGGTTTTTAGTTAGTGGTTTTAAGGTTGTTGGTTTTGGGTTTAAGGTTTAGGGTTTTAAGGTTTAAGTGTTTAAGGAATAGGGTTTTAGGGTTCTAGGGTTTAGGGTTTAGGGTTTAAGGTTTATGGTTTTGGTGGTAAGAGTTTGGTTTAGGTTAGTTTAGGTTCATTAGTTTAGGTTTAGGGTTTTGATTCTTTTAACATAGAATAAACCAGATTCAACATTTATTTTCGATTTCATCAACCAAGTGACACACCAAGTTTCTAACAAGACAATGATGACATGATAAAAAAATGAGCATGCATAGAGCAAAACAAATACCCTAGATAACTAGAATCATCTCTACTATAAAGACATAGTTCCACAAGTAGTAGATCGAATCGACCATTCTTCAGTTTATCTAGTTCCCATCAGAACCACCTCGGCCTCTCGAGTAGTGGGATCCACCATCATATCCCCAATTTCTCCCTCCATCCCCACCATGGCTATAACCCTTGTCCCTCCTCCCACCTCCAGATCCCCCACCAAGATTACGATAACCACCGCCTCCACCTTCATCTCCACCACCAAATCTAGACTGAGCCTGGTTGATGGTGATGTTCCTTCCATCAAGGTTCTACCCATTCTTAGGGTTTAAGTTTATTAGCTTTTAGGTTTTCAGTTTATTTTTTTAATTTATTTTGTTACTTTAGGTTTAGGTTTAGGGTTTAGGGATGAGGGTTTAGTGTTTAGGGTTTTAGGGCTTGTGCTTTTAGGGTTTGGGTTTATGGTTTAGGTATTTAGGGTTTAGGCTTTTAAGGTTTAGGGTTAGGGTTCAAGGTTTAAGATTTAGGGTTTAGTTTATGCTTTAGGGTTTATGGTTTTGAGGGTTTAGGGTTTAGGGTTTAGGGTTAGTTTAGGGTTTAGGCTTTAGCTTTATGGTTATGGGTTTTTATGGTTTAGTTTTATTTTTTAGTTTAGTTTTGTTTTTATCCTATTCTTTAGGTTTAGGTTTTATTTTTTAATTTTTAGGTTTAGGTTTAGATTTTTATTTTATTTTTTTTGGTTTAGGTTTTAAGATTTTTTCTACAGGTTTATTTTTTGGCTTTATTTTTTAGTTGAATTTATTTTATTTAGATTAGGTTTAGGTTTATGTTTAGTTTATTTTTGATTTAAGTTTAGGTTTATTTATTTTAATTTAGTTTATTTTATTTTAGTTTGATTTCCCAGCTCAGCACGATACCCGTGCCGACCATACTGATAGTATTCTTCTCACTAGGACCAACCACCACAGGAGGGCAGTTCCTGTGCACATAGAGTCGGTGGTGTTTCCACCCCACCGCTCTACCCGTCGTCCACCTTCGCCAGTGCAGGTTTCAGCATCTCCCATTCCATCTAAGGCCATGAAGGCCACATCCAGGGAAAAAAGTACCCCATTGGTGATCCGGCTATGGCCAAGGGATCCTACCCCTCCTACACCACCCATTGTGGTAAAGCTGAGCTCTCCTGCTCAACCTTCTGCCCTAGTAGTGGTGCGGAAAGAGTGGTGACCCTAGAGCATCGTGGTCATTCCTTCACCAACTCCACCCATACAGGCGGATGCGGAGATGGTGACAGTTATCACAGATATTCCAGATTAAAATTTAGTTGCAGCAGTGGTAGAGGATCATCCTAGAATAATTACCTCTATCACAGCCAGTATCAATTAGGAGTATCATTCATCTAGTGAGTATAGTCGCATTGATTCCCTGATGGATAGGTCCGCCTCTTAGTGCATGATAGCGAACATACCGGTTAGACTAAACTATTTATACTTGCTCAGATTGACCATTCTTTAGATGAGATAGTTGCACATTATTTCGTGGAGAAGAAGGAGATCTTGTGGTACGCTTAGGTCAGATTAGGAGAAGGTTTGTTTTGACCCCGATGAAGATGACTTGTTAGAAGATTCAGCTAGAGTCTGCATGGTCGACAATAGAGGATCTCTCCTTAGGGAACAAGAAGCCATGGAAGGTGATGTGGTTGATCAGGAGGATACATAGAATCAGTCCAACACCTCCAACTTCAGTTGGGGCAGTAGGATGAGTAAATTGATAAGATGGGACATTAGTTAAAGGACTTGTTAGCAGTAGTGTCAGTGCTTCAGAAATAAGCCCCTCCACTTCATCCTATTATAGTCGATGTCAGTCAGCCTGAGTTAGTGCATGTCTTGGACCCAGTTAAGACTATACCTCCCATTGACCAAGGTAGTACTAGCCTATATAGGAAGGTAGTGGAAAGTACCTCCAAATAAGAAAAAGATCTAAAATCCATGTTTGAGCAGCAGGTGAAGGAAGCTTTGGCTCAAGCCCAGGGTGGATCATCAGTTCCCAAGGGTAGACCCTACCCAGAGGTATTCAATGCTATCTAGTATCCCAAGGGTTTTGTTTCTCCTTCCATCAAGGGCATTGATGGCAGTGGGAATCTGAGGCAACATATAGATCACTTCAAAGCTAGTTATTGCAACACAGGTGGCAGCGATGCGTTACTCTTTAGACTCTTTATCAGTAGGCCCTAACAAGTATTGCTTTATCTCATTGTAGCACAACAAAGACCTCGATGAGTCATTGTTGATTATATTCTTTGATGGAACTGAGTTTGAAGTGTGAACCGTCGTTTAAAGATGCCATTGATATTCTCTTGAAGAATATCCATGGCACGGTCGCCTTCATGCTTAAAGGCTTCAATATCAGGACATTTGAGAAGCTACTCAACAAGGCGGCTAGTCTACAAGGAGAAGCCAAATGATTGCATTTTCAAGATCAATTGCCTAAGAAGAAGCCGCAAAAGGTTTATGAAAGGAAGCCAGGAGCAGTAGCAGTGGTTGACAAGGCATAGCAACCAACTAAAGATTAGTTCGAGATACCACAACCTCAGCAGCCTCCACTTCCTACCACCGAGGCGACCATAGGCCTCCTACCTCCATGGCTAGCACATGCCTTCGCCCATACCAATAGAGTAGATGCATATCTAAAGCCAGGTAGCTATAGTCCACCTACTCTTTTAGATAAGTTAAATAAACCTTATTCTTTTAAGAAGGAAGTAATCAGGAAGATCTTTAAGAATCTCTTAAAAAAAGCATTTTTGCTACCCAGCCTAGAGACTGGAGGAACTAAAAAAGTCATGATCCAAACTTTTGCCCTTACAACCATATGTTAGGCTAGTGGAGGATTGCTTCACATTCAAGGATTGGCTTGAACACAATTTCAAGACTGGTGTTGTAGTTATCCCAAAGGAATACCTTGTGGAACAACCTTCTAGTTCCATTAGGTTAATCCTTGGGGATACAAGTGATCCGACCAAAACCAAAGAAGGTTGGGACATTTCTTTATCTAAAACCTCTAAGAAAATAATTCAGAAGATCAAGAAACTTTCCTTGAAGATGCCTCAGTTAGCTCAAACCTCCAAAACCAAGGAAGGTTCGTAAGTTGCCAGTGCCAACTCTAGGAAAGGGGGAGCTCAACAGAAGTAGCAGTAGCAGCATGTGTTGGCCCGAGATATCCCTTTAGCTTAGCCACCGATCATGTCCACCCTCTAACCTTTAGTTGCAGCTTCCACACCGCTGGCTTCTACCATTTCAGCTAGCTCTTTTATTTCTTTTACTAGTAGAACTCTTATATCAGTGGATAAGGGCATCAAATCCATTACCCCACTCACCCTACTTTACATCTACTTTGTACCCCCAAATACTTCTAATAAATTGAAGAATAAAGCTGATTTGAATTATATATATGTCTCTTCTGATGAGTTGTCTTCTTCTATTTCTAATGATAACTCTTCAAGTCTAATTAGCTATAACAATTCTAATCTTCCTCTTTTCGATTCAGAGTTAGACTTTCCAACTCTGAATACTACGAGTTCACCTCTTGAGATAGACTTCAAATCATCCGATTTCAAGGATCCCTTAGGAGAAGCTATAGGTGAGCCTGATGTGCAAGTAAAACCTTCAACTACCTTGCCTCAAGAGATTACTGAAGTCAACCTTCATAGTGGCAAGGTTCTTCCTCCTAGGGCAGCACTTCTAGATAGAGGGAAATAAGTCATTGGTACTGAAGATCGAGAAACCCTTCCACAGGATGCTCCACCCTTGGATATGCTTGTGGAAGACCAGTCCAAGGTGGACTACAACATCCTTTTTCATCTAAGAAAGTTATCATCTCAGCTAAGCATATATCATGCTCTTATCTTATCCAAATAGATGAGGGAGTCATTAATCAAGGCCCTCCTTGATCCTGAAATATGCTTAGCTCAACTGACCGCTATAAGTGAAGAAGCACATTATGCAAAAGAAGCCCAAGGGATCACCTTCATAGATGAAGACCTTCTTTAGGGGGACTTGGAGCAAAATTGTCCCCTCTACATCATAATTGACATGGACATGTTCAGACTTGCCAGAGTTCTCATGGATTTAGGTGCATCGGTGAACATTATGAGTCTAAAGACCCTTATCTATTTGAGGATCGACATCTCCACACTTTGAGGTGATGGATGATATGAGAGGATTCAATGATCGAGGGGCTTTAGGTTCCATAGTGTTCCTTTTGGAGATAAGTGACTGGAAGACTGAAGCCAAGTAATACATCATTGATTCAATACTTCATTCACTACTTTGCTTGGTAGGCTTTGGATACATCAGAATAAGATCATTCCGTCCTCCCTTCATCAGTGCATCAAGCTCATAAAAGATGGAATTGAATATCGTGTCAACGGGGATGAAAAGCCATTTTTAGTTAGAGACGATGAGATTTATGAGGATGTGACCTACTATCTTCCTCAACACACTTTCTTGTGAACTTGGATAAAATTTAAATGAAAAATCAAAAGAAAAGAAAATTAAGAAAAAGAAAAAATAAAAGAAAATGGAAAGAAAAAGGAAAGTCCAAGTACACAAGAAAGGGGAATTGAAGAAGAAATAGATTCACATATCACATTCCTCCTTTAGTTTATTCCATCATATGGATATGTGGGTAGGATAGGTCAACTTATACCAGGCAGAGGTAGAGGAAAAATAGAGGCAGTTTTAGAGGTGGGAGACCCCCTAGTTGGTCTTCAACCAACAAAGGTCATGTTTCAGTTCATAGGAGTACCCTACTATCCACATAGACATGGAATCCAAATGATGAATCTAATGTGATTAGTATACCCCAACTCCTCTCAATGGGTTCCATTGGAGATGACTTTGACTCAGAGATGAAGACCTGCCTCAAGCAAAGCAAAGTGTTTGAATCTGGTGTGAAACTATTAGGCAGCTTGGGTACCTTAGCTCTTACCTCACTTACATCTCAAAAGTTGAAGGTTTAGTAGTTAAGAAGTCCTCAAGTATTCCAAAGGACATGAGGCGTAAGAGAGGTTCTTGGGTTCATCATCCTCAAGTCCTGAGCTTGATGTAGGACTTGAGGAGGATAGTTTTAAAGAATTAATGGAATTACCTTTTGATTTTTACTCTCCTTGTGTTCAAAATCTTATACAGAAAGGTTTGGTTCCTCACACGTGGTCCAAGTACATGTCAGAGTACTTTGAGAAGTTATGGAACAATACATGCAGGAAGCACAATCAAGAGTAGGACTAGGATTTGATATAGTGGGTCCAGTCGATGATGATGATTACTGTCTAGTTGTTACCAATCATTTGGAATCTGATAGGTTCTTCTCACACATCCCCAACTCTTATGAGAATGTGTATTTAGAAACCTCAGATGATCTAGATGATCTCCAAGTCAAAAAGGCATTGCTAGAGTTTAAGGAGGATATTCATCCAACAATTGACATGCTTAAAGAAATCAACCTTGGGACAGAAGAAAATCCTTGCCCGACATACATTAGTTCATTGCTGAATAAAGAAGAAACCAATGACTTAGCTAGGCTATTGACTGAGTTTAAAGACAACTTCCCATGGAGTTATGAAGAGATGCTTGAATTATCTCCTGATGCAGTAGTCCACAAGCTAGCAATTGACCCTAACATTACCCCTATTAAGCAACCTCCTAGACGTATGCGATTAAAAATTGAACAACATGTCATTTCTAAAGTCAAGAAACTGATCGATACTAGTTTCATCAAGGAAGAAAAATATCCTACCTGGTTAGCTAGTGTCATCCCAATTAAGAAGAAGAATGTCCAAATTCATATTTGCATTGATTTTATGGACTTAAACAATGCCCTAAAGATGAGTTTCCTTTTCCTATACTAGAATTAATGGTGGGCATTTCCTCATCTCATGCAGTCTTCACTTTCATGGATGAATCATCTGGTTATAACCAAATCAAGATGTCTCAAGATGAAAGAAACACGATTTCAACCCCGATCAAAATTTTTCTTTATAGGGTCATGCCTTTGACATTAAAATGCTTCTATATACCAACGGGCCATGACTCAGATCTTCAATGAATTCATCCATCATTAGGTTGAGTGCTACGTTGATGATCTCACAGTCAAGAGCAGAGAAAAGGAAGACCACCTCTTTAACTTGAGAGTAGTTTTTGAACGGTTAAGATAATATAATCTCAAAATGAATCCCCTAAAGTGTGCATTCGAGACACTCGGAAATTCAGGTTTGTTGTTCAATTTGAGAATAAAATAGATCTAAAGATCAAAGCTATCCTACAAATGCCACCTCCTAAGAGTTTAACTCAACTCAGATCCATTCAAAGATAGCTGACATATCTAAGATGCTTTATCTCAAACTTATCGGAGAGATGCAAGCCATTCTCTGCACTTGTCAAAAAGAATTCCAAGTTTAAGTGAGATGGCAAGTGCTAGCACGCATTCGAGGACATCAAAGAGTACTTGGTGAAGCTACCAGTTCTAGCAACCCCTATCCTGAGCAGGCCACTCATCCTTTACACTGCTGCATTGGATGACTCCCTCGACGCTCTATTGGCCCAAGCTAATGACAAAGGGAAGGAGAGCGCTCTCTACTACCTCAGCCTTCATCTTATCCTTGGTGAAGCAAACTATCCACCTATTGAGAAACATTATCTAGCTTTGATCTTTGCATCTCAAAAGCTACACTACATGCTTTCTCATAAGGTGAACTTGATCTCTCAATAAATCCACTAGATTCATGACATGGCCAACACTTTCCGGACATTTGGCTCATTGGTCTATGATACTCTCACAGTTTGATATTACATTTATACCCCTTCGTGCGATAAAAGTATAGGAACTAGTGGATTTCTTAGCAGCATACCCACTTCCTGTTGATTCTCCACTTAGTGATGATCTCCCCGATGAACAAATCATGAACTTAAGGGAGGTCAGCAACCACTGTTGGGAGATATATTTTGATGATGCTACTTCTTTCTTTAAGGTGAAGCACCACAATCTATTATCCTAGGAAAGGTAGGGTAGAAATAGTTCTTCTAATTCCAAACCGATGTGATGAGATTCTCATACTATCTTTCCAACCCTTACACCAACAACGAAGCCAAGTATCAGGCATTGATTGCCGGTCTAGAGTTAGCCATCACTATCAGTGTCAAGAGCATCAACATCTTTGGGGATTCTCAGTTGGTCATCAACCAGATCGTTGGGTCCTACCAGATCCTAAAGCCCAAGCTTCATCATTACTATGAATATACCATGAATTTGTTGGACCAGATTCCCAAAGTCACTATCTACAAGGTTCCCCGAGCAAAGAACACAGTAGCAGATGCCTTGGCCAAACTTGCCAAAGAGTTGGCATGTTTGGAAGATGAGTCCATTTCAATAAGGGTCCAAAATAGATAAGTCTTATCCCATATTGATTTTGAACTCATCGAGAGACTTTCTCTTGAAGGGGAGTTTGTCATTGCCAAAATGGATAAGGAGTTGGATTGAAGGCAACCATTCATAGATTACTTGAACACCAGCAAACTACCTCAAAAAAATTCACAAGCCCATCAGGTGAAATAGAGAGCTCTCTCTTATGCTCTTGTTGATGGCACGCTATACTGCCAATCCTTTGGCCATATGTGGTTATGCTATTTAGACAAACATGAAGCCCATGTCATTTTAATCAATGCACATTCAGGTCTATGTAGAGCTCATCAATCTAGTCTGCAGATGAAGATGAAGATTAAAAGACTTGGATACTTTTGGCCTTCTAATGGATGTAGCTAGGAGATGCCATCAGTGTCAGGTGCATGGTGTGGTCCTCTACCATCCACCCAACATTCTACACCCAACATTGGCTTCATAGTCATTTGAGTGTTTGGGTACCGACATTGTGGGTCTGATTGATCCTCCTTCTTCCAAGGGGCATCGATTCATCTTAGCTGCCACCGACTACTTTTTCAAGTGGATGGAAGCCATCCCACTTAGAGAGGTCATAGCTCATCACGCGCTTCAATTTTTCAGGAACCATATCATTTGTAGGTTTGGGGTGCCTCAATGTATTATATCAGATAATGGTACTGCATTCAAAAACATGAAGATCAATAGCTTTGCCAGAAGACACGGTATAGATTGGAGATACTCCACCATCTACTACCCTAGAGCTAATGGCTTAATAAAAGCATTCAAAAAAAACTCTCATCCAGATACTGAAGAAAACTCTTGATGATAACAAACAATAGTGGAACAAGCAGTTGGTTGAAGCCTTGTGGGCCTACCGCACCACATACCGGACTCCGACTCAGTCTACCCCATTTTCTATAGTGTATGGGTCTGAAGCTGTTCTTCCTTTAAAAGTCCAACTCCCATCACTAAGGATAATTTTGCATAGCAAGATCACTACAGAATAGAATTCAAAATTACAGTACGGGCATCCCAGAACCTCGAGTTATACAAAGCCAAAATGATTCAAGCTCACAATAAGCTGGTCTTCCCTAGGTCTTTCCATGTAGGAGAGCTTGGGTTTGTTCTAAGGAGACTAATTATTGCCCATCGAAATATGGGAGGCAAATTTGAACCCACTTGGGAAAGCCTCTATGTCATAGAGAGGGCTTACCAAAGAGGATCTTAGCAGCTTATTGATTATAAAGGGGAACACCTGATATTTCCAATTAATGGGCTCTATTTAAAAAAATATTACCCATGAAATAAATCATGTTTGAAATCAATCATTAATAAAAAAGAACAAAATCTGATTCCATTCATCAAATCTTCTCTTCTTTTGAAATGTTGTTTGTTTGTCTTGCGAATCTACCGTGATGTGTTTAGGGTAGGTGTAAGAGTCCCCTAATGGCATCCTATATTGTTTGGGTTTGTTTGTTTGTCTTTCACAACACAAACACAATCACCTGATGCTTTTAGAATAGGTGTAAGAGAACCCAAGAGGCATCCTATTTTGATTAGCATAACTAAGTTAGGTGTGAGATAAGCCAAGCGACATCCTTTCTTAGTAGGAACTCTTTATGCCATCCATGAAATTGTTTCATCAAACCCATAGTGTGTTTAAGGTAGGTGTAAGAGTCCCCCAGAGGCATCCTATTTCTTTTAACACATGCATGAAATAAACACTAATCTTTTGTATTGAGTTGTTTGATGTTGGATCAAGCCTCTGTGGAACTCACTCACTAGCTGCTCTAGGTCGAGTTTACATGCTACCTCGCTAGTATGTCACCCAGTGGTCATTTGTTGGAAGATGTGAGTCCTTGAGCTTTCTTCCAAACTTGACCATTGCAAACCAACGAGTGCCTTCTTAGTTTGGTAAGCTTCACTACCCAACCAATAAGCTACCTCATGTTGAGTTTTCTTAAGAAGATGTGAGTCCCCATGCTTTCTTCTTGAACTAGTAATCATGGACTAACTAGGTCAATTATATTTGAGGTTTAGGGTAACTCCCCCAAAGGCTCCTTCCATCTTGACTACTTCTGAGTTGATATAAGTCCTCTAGTGTCATTCACTCAGTAGTCGCTCTATGTCAGATAGCACTTGTCGATCCGAAGATAGACTATCCAAACAGTCAGTTCCGCTATAGGAGGATGTGAGTCCCGGAGCTTTCTTCCTAGGCTGATTGTTGGAAACGAATGGGCACCTTAGGTTGGTTGATGTTTGTTATACTGGCAGTGACTCACTCAGTGAGTACACCACTCTTGACAAATATGAGTCCCCGAGCTTTCTCCTTGAGTCAGACACCAAATACCTTTTAGATATGTGACTAGCCATGTCATTTTCTCTAGGGTGTTGGATTAAGCCCTTAGGCCCCCATCACTCGCACTCTATTTGGATCAAGTCATTTGACCCCATTTAGACACTACCCGCTACTCTTGGATTGGAGCCCCTTTTCTAGTAACCACCCCTGGTGGTTGGAAAAATTTGTTCAAATGGATGCAGATTCTCCCTGGTTCAAGAATCTAAGATAGACCTAGGCTGATATAAGCTGCTTCTCAATTTGGTCCCTTGCAAACTAACAGGGTCCATGATAAAATAAACTAAAACAAATAAACAAAATTTTCTCTTGTGGATTAGGAATTCAAACCACCGAAGGGCCCCTTCTCCCAAGCAGGCATCCTATCTTTAGGACAGTGTCAGCAAAACTCCCTATAAGAATTACCTAACGACCTAAGTTTAGATAAATCCGTTGACACTCTCAATTTCCCCTTAGTGGGTTCAATCTATTTTCCACAAGCAAGTTACCGACATTCATTCCTCTTGGAAGATATAAGACTATGACACATTCTTTCCAAAGATGATCTGTAAACCGACAGACCTAGTCTTTTAATTTGTTGCCCAAAGAAACTAATCACTTTTTTCTAGTGGAAGATGCAGTCCTGCTTTCTTCCCTTGAAATGATCATTGCAAACAAAAGGCACTCCTTTGGTTGGATAGTTCTCCCATCTGGAAGCTACTCCCTTTGGTTTAGTAGATCGAGATAGGTCTAGTTTCTACAAGCTCCATTTGATCCATCGCAAAACCAAAGGAGCCCATCAAAACAAATTAAAATGAAAATTAATTCTTGACTATCTTTGAGTTGATCTAAGTCCCCAATGACATTCACTCAATAGTTAGCCCCTAGGTCGTGATTTGTTGCCCAAAATAATCGATCACCCTAGTGGTTCCTTGTTGTTGATGATGTGAGTCTCCGTGCTTTCTTCCTAACTTGACTGCTGCATACCGAAAGGCACCCCCTTTGGTTGGATAGTTCTACTTTGGGGTTGGTAGACTACTCCCTTTAAATTGGTAAATTTGAGTTAAGTCTAGGCCTCCATACCATACTCAATGCAATCCATCGCAAACCAATAGGCTTTACCTTGAATCAAAATCTAAAAATTGAAACAAATCTAATCTCTCCTCCCTCATGGATGATTTGAACTTGTTTTCCTAATGGAAAGTTCACTTCTATCCCTAGTGGAGTCAATCTAAAAAAAATTCAACATTCTTCCCCAGCAGAACTCAAACAAATTTCAAAAGAAATAAAATAAACCAAACAATCAATCTAAATTCAACCTCTCCCCGGGAGATTTCTCCGTGAGAATCAAATCAAACCTCTCATCCCCTTGTGGATGACTTGAACCGCTTCCCAGTGGAAGGTTCACACTCTATCCCTTAGTGGATTTTTTGCTTCTCTCTTATGTCTTGGACATAAGTAGAGCCACATTGCACTAAGCTCTAGATTCCTTCTACACCCTCTGTGATAGATATGTACATGTGATCTTCGTGTTGTTGATCAGGTCAACATTAATATGTGGTGTGGTCACACACCACACCTATGCTCTTTGTTGACCTCATTTTTAGGATGAGCTATCAACACCTCCATCTTAGGTTAGGATTCCTCTTGGACTTTAAGAGTTACTTAGTCTTAATACATGTCTAGTGATTAGTGGACACTCAAACCTAGCCTGAAGACTTGAAGAGTTCATAGAATAGGTCATGCCTTAGGGGTGTTAGAAAATTGCCTACCCTTTTGAACCATTCCTCACTTTCCTTACCTTCAAGTCAAAACTCCAAATCAATTCTATTTGGTTTTCTCCAAAGTCAAATCAATTTCATGATTGAAATCCATGATTGAAACTCATGATTGAAACCCATGATCAAAAGCAATCAAAAATTCCCAAGTCCAATTTTTCCTTAAGTCCTTTTAACTTTCCATTAAAAGACTTAATCAAAATCATGATTCAAACCTTTTCAAATTTTGATATTTTCTCATGACTCATTTATATTCTCATTTATATTCTCATATATAAATGAAATATAAATACAAACCCATCAAATCAAACTCAAAATTCCAAATCAACTCATGAAAATTTTCTTAAGTCCCTTTAATTTCCCATTAAAGGACTTAGCCAAAATCAATCTAAACCTTGATCAAACCTATTCAAACCCTTGAGATTTTCTCAAAATTTTTTATATTATCATTTATATTCTCATATAAATGAAATATAAATATAAATCATTCAAATCAAATGCAAAATTAAATTCAATTTAAAATCCTTGAAATTCCTTAAATCCCTTAATTTCCCATTAATGGATTTAACTTAACCTTGATCAAACCTACTCAAACTCATGATTTTATCAAAACTAATTTGTATTCTCATTGATATTCTCATATATAAATGAAATATGAATATAAATCAATCAAATCCAATTCAAAAATTAAATTTCATTTTAATTTCTTTAAATCCTTTAAATTCCTTTTAATGGATTTAACCTAAATCATGATTAAACTC
Source organism: Cymbidium sinense (assembly GCA_021442155.1). Classification (NCBI taxonomy): domain Eukaryota; kingdom Viridiplantae; phylum Streptophyta; class Magnoliopsida; order Asparagales; family Orchidaceae; genus Cymbidium; species Cymbidium sinense. The sequence continues at coordinate 296,630,426 of CM038214.1, read as the reverse complement.
TTTCAAATTCTTGAAATTTTCTCATGATCAATTTATATTCTCATTTATATTCACATATATAAATAAAATATAAATTCAAACAATCAAAACCTATTCCAAAAATCAAACTCAAATCCATTCAAAATCCAATCTAAGCCTTTCAAGTCAAAATCTTGAACTTAGCCAAATTACTTTCAAATCAAGCCAAACCTTGATTTTCTCTCATGGTTCAATCAACCCTACAATCATGAGCTCATATATAAATCCAAACCTCAATCAAACAATCAAAACCCAAATCAAAAAAAATCAAACCCAAAACCCTTTCATATTCTTCCTTTGAATATGAAATTTTCAAATGGATCAAAATCATTTGACTTCGAACCACTTGTAAATGGATTTATATTTCAATCATGAGTCCATATACAAAATCAACCAACTTCAAATCAAGCTTTGACCAAGCCATTTGACCCACTTAGGCTCACTTGACCCAAAGTGACCTAAAGTACCCTAATGAGCCAACTTTTGATCCAAACCAAATTGGATTGAACCAAACTCATATATCCATCTCATCATGATCAACAATCATCATGGGATGATCAATCAATCAAATTGGGTCAAACCAAGTCAAACCTAAGGGTTGACCAAGTCAACACTTAGCCCAAAATGAAACCTAACATAGCCAAATTCTTCCATAGGCCAAATTGATTGAAACCATTGATCTAAGTTCACTCATGACCTATGTTTGAACTTGACCAAGCCAACATTTGAGCCTAACCTAGCCCAATTGGCCACTTGACCCAAGTTGACCTAAAAATTCAAAATATGTCAAAACTTGATCTAAGCCAAATTGACTCAAACCAATGGGTCAAGTTCATTCCAAATCACTTGTTGAACTTGACCAAAGCCTCAATTGGCCAACTAAACCTAACCTAGTCCAATTGAACTTAGACCCAACATGACCTAAAGGGTCATGTTGAGCCAAAATTGAACTTAACCCAAATTGATTGGAAACAAAGATACCAATCTACTTCATATGACTAACCTAACCTAAACCTACCCTTGTCCTACCTCAAATAGATAAAATAGGTCAAATGGGTCAACTTGACCCATTTGACCTAAGTGAAGTCATATGAGCCGAAATAAACTATATACCAAATTGAATCAAACCAAAGCCACCAAAACATTTCAAATGGTCATACCAAATTGGCCCAACCCTTGGTTTGACCCAATTTGATCTATTGATCAACTTGACCCAAGTTGACCCATTTTGACCTAAATGGGTCAACATGAGCCAAACCCTATCAAATGGATTTCAAATCCATTGAAACTTGGCCAAACCTAGTTTCTCCACATACCTAACATGTCCAAAGTGAAAAAAATAGCAAAATAACCATCCTACCCCTAGGCCATAGAACAAATTTTGGCCTAACCCATGGGTATTTTGGTCATACACTCTTCAAAATCACTTGAGGCTTTCCTAAAAGCTCAAGGGGACTTATTGATGAGTGGTGCAGAAAACCTAATGGGTTTGGGTCAGCCCATTTGGTCCATAGACCAAACCCGACCACCTAGCCTCAAATTGAAAATTCAAATTTCCTCTTAAGCTCAAATTCATCACATAGGAAGTTGGAAATCCATTCCTTGGATCAAACCAACCATGTGCACACTCAAAACCACCTAAACAACCTCTCCAATCTCATTAATTGTATCAAATGGCAATGAATAGTTTGGCCATCCAATTTCCATAAGGGGAGATATACTCCCCCTAATTCAATGAAATTTGAATACACTCACTATCGATTGGAGCCTAGGAACCTAGAGAAACCACCTCAGAGCATTCCTAAGCTTCTTAGATAGGATTTGAATTCCCTAATTACCAATAGGGGAGCTCAATCCATTAGCCAACTTCCTCCATACTTGTTCTCCATCCAATTACCCTTGTACACTCCATCAGAGGGTCAAGTCAAACTTGCCCAAGCTCTAATTGAAGTTCCCACAGCAAGAAAGAGCTCAATTGGATCAAAGTCGAAGTCTAAGTGAAGTGGTGTTGGTCTAACCCTTTGATCCACTCAACCCCAAGGCCTAGGAATTTCAACAGGGCTTTGTTTCCACCATATGAACCTACCTCATCGCTCGAGCGCCGGTCATCACCTCTGGTGAGGTATGAAATTTTTTGACCACTTAGCTTGATAGGTGTTGGTCCTTGGTGAAAGAAATGTTCATGGCATGAGAAATCAACTGTTGGATAGGTTGGTAATTATGTTTAGATGGTGTGGGTTTACTTTGTATGATTCCATGCTAGATCAAGTCGATCTCCCTTAGATCATGGATGGTATCAATTGATCATAAGGGAATAACTTGGCTCATCTCAGCTGTCCATCCACGCATTTTAGATGGATAGCTGAGATTATTTAGCACGTTTAGTAAATCCATTATCTTTTTAAAACTGTGGGTGAATCCTTAGCTGTCTGATCTTTGATTGGACGATCGAGGATATTAGCACGTGCGCAGCCACCGCCATTTGGGATGTGATGTTTAAGTCACACCCTCACATGATGCATGTAAAGTGCGACCACCACCGCCACACGTATCTCCATGAGCTGAGGATTAAGTAGAGATTAGCTAAATACCTAATTAATTCCTAATTAATCCATATAACTTTTAAAATTCATAACTCTTCATAAAAAATTAGAAAAAAAGGAAAAATGCTATGGAAAGATAATTTCATCTAGAATATTTTAAAAATGATATTCAATAGATTTTGAAAGACTCTTTTATCTGAATTTGGGTTTCTTTGAGAATCTTAATTAGCTAATTATCCTTTAATTAGGTCATCAATTACTCTCAAATTTTTAGGGTTCATTTTAGGGGATGACCTCTGCCTCCCCCTTATTTTCTTGAGTTTTATTGAGGACTTAATTGGGGAATTTCTATTTCATTCCCTAATTACCCTTTCATGTAATTAAGGTACTAATGTGTGATTAGTGGATTTACCTATGATTAGGTTTGATTAAGATCCAATGAGTAAGGGGTTTATGGAATAATTTTGGGGCATTTCTCCTAAGCTATTCCCTAAACCCTCTCCCCTTTCTCTCCTTAATTATTAAGGGTTAACTCATTAATTATCCATTTAATCAATTTTCAAAATTTTAAAAGTTCTAGAACTTAATTAATCTACCTTGGGTAGATGCTTAGGTGTTTAATAGCCTAAGTTTAATTAAATAAATTAAAACCCAATTCACATGTGTGAAAAGGTGTTTTAAAAGTACTTAAGCTAAACCCCTTAGCTTAATTAACTTTAATTGTGAGCCAAATTGCATTAGGCCTTTTCATTATTAGTGCATTACAAATTTAAATACCTTGTGGGTTTTATGTCATCTCTCATAATTACTTAGTTAATTCTTCTAAGGTGGTGTGTAAGGGTTAATTAAGCCACTTAATTCATACCTTAACCTAATCAACACATAAAATGGATTTAATTATTTAAAATTAAACAAAAATATCAAACACATGTGGAATGGTTAGAATAGCAAACTCATCTCACCTTTTCAAAAAAATCAAACTTCAAACTAAACAAAAATCATTTTGAGATTAACTTTGATTTGTTCTAAATTTTCTTATTCTATAAGAATGTCTTTAGGATTTAAGTGAGTTTTTTTACATGCTTTCATTACTTGATCTTTCCCAACATGTTAAGTTGTATGCCATGTGATTTCATGCATTCATAATTTCATATTTCAAATTATAAATGAAATCATTTACATTTATGTCAAATGTGCATGTGTTGGATAAAGTAAAATAGGAGTGGCTATTATCACTACTAAATCCAAATTATTTTCAAAACATATAAATGAAATATCAAACCTGAAAGTATGCTACTTATACTTTAATTATAAGCTTGCATGTGAAATATTATGAAGGTATGTTTAGTATAGGATTCTTTTCTTTCCTATGTTGGTATAGTTTTGAGTATAAATTTTGGTGAGATATACGGTTCATTTGAAAAGGACCTAATGCTCACCTAATTTCATATCCTATTCATCCCTATGCTACCATTTAAGAATGGTTACCTACACTTACATCCAATTACATAACAAAACAAATCTATTAAACAACTTTTGCATATTCTTTTTCCATTTCATTTCTTCTATATACATTTTTGTACTTAAGGAATATGGTATATTAGTCTGGACAACCCCGAGTTTGTGAGGCTTTAAGTAGCCCTAAGTAGGTCTTGTACCTTAAATCTCTGGTTAACAATGACGCTGTACTCACTTATTCCTTTCTTACTTTCATGTATGTATGTGAAATTTTGGATAAGGAAAACCTTTTTCTACTTAAGAAAAATCATGCATATTAAACTTCTAAATTTTCTTAAATGGATTACTTAGCATGCATCATAAAGTGTGTTAACTAATTCTCATTTGTATATGTATTATATGCATGTATATATGTTGGGAAAAGAAGTGAAGTAATGTGTGTTATGTGAATTTTGATTCATTTTATTTAATCTTAAAATGCCTTTTTTTTAATAGGTTTGTTTAGAGTTTATCTAAGATTAGGATTAATCAAAAGATTTAATCAAAACATTCACTTAAATGAAACTAAAATATGAACCTACTTTAGAAAATTACTTAGTTAGGGAAGGAAAGAGAAGTTCTCTCTTCCCTCTCTTCATAATTTAGTAATTAATTGTAGGATCCACTTAAACCAAATCAAAACATGAAATAAAATCAACCCAAAACACTTAAAAAACTTAAAGGAAACTCTCTAAGTTGAACATGTTCTTCAAACTTAGAAAATTTAAACCTAAAGTCATAACTAAGCATACCACATAAACCTTCAAAGCACACACATTAGCCTAAGTCACCACTTATAGCCTTAAGTTAGGTCAGTGCATGGTTTGATGTTTGTTTTATTTTATGATATATGTTTTAGACTATATGTTAGGGTCCATGCTTGTAAAATTAATGGTAGGATGTTCTTAGTCTAACTATTCTTTTCTGTAGGGGATTGTTCTTAAGGGGCTATCATAAAAATATAAATATTTTTGCTTGGTGCTTTATATGCCTAAGCATAATCCAAGGTGGACTAGTCACCCATGTATGGGATGATAAGTCCAATATATATGCTTGGGATTTGTGTGGTGTGATTTAACTAACCTTTGTTTGTTAGTTAGATTTCTACTTTTCCTTTTCACATAAAATTTGTATAAGTAGGATTTTGGAATGATTTGTTATGGGCATTAGATGAGCATCATAAGATCTTATCTTATGCACCATGTGAAGCCTTGGAACATCCACCTTCTAACCTTCCAAAGGAGGAACCAAAAGAAGAAGAAAGAAGAAGAAAGAAGAAAAGAAAAAAGAAGAGTAAAGCTTGAAGACCCCCATAATAATGAATTCCTTTGCTTAAATTGTAATTTAATTCATTTGTAATATGGGTTGTATAAGGGTAGAGCTCGGCTACCCACATTTGATATTTTTGGGTTTGTGCGGTGATGCCCAACCACAACCACCATTTATTCTTTTTGTGATTAGCTTTATAAATTGATTGATGATTTGTTTAGCTTTTGCATTAAGTGGCATGATTTTCCTAGTTTCTTCCTTGCTTTATGTATGTCCTGGATGTGGATTAGGCTCTTTAGGGAAATATAAATTTTTTACCCAACTTAAGAACTCAAATAAAAATTAAACAACTCATAACCTCACCTAAAGCTTAGATTAAAATCAAGATAAAAGAATTAGCAACCTCTAGATGAGCATTTATAATATCATGCATAAATGCATCTTATTTCACTCTTGATTGGAGGGCTTCCACCTTGCGAGAACCCGACACTTGAGCTTTGAGCTATGGTGGAAACTCACCTCTTCCCTTCTCATTTTGGCTAATAATCTGATTTCTCATGCATTAATCATAAAAAAATTATAGCGAGAAAATAATTATCCAAAAATGAAATGAAATGAAATTTGAATTGCATTAGATTTAGGTCATTTTAAGCATGTCCCTTTACATGATCTAGACTCTTTAGGGAGTGAGTTTAAGGACTTAGTCTCTTTCTAAATAATAATAGCCTAGTTATCTTGCATAAGCATAAAGACTTGCCTACATGTATTTAAAATCATAGGAGGAGTTAGTTGGCGGCCTCCCCCAGGTGGTTGTAAGTCCAAGCTATCAGGTGGTTTGTCCTCTCTTGTGGAGGAAAACTAGATACCCACTTTCGCCTTATATTTAGGTTGTGCTTCTGGCCCTCGCCAAATCTCCCTAGATTTAGGTTCTCAGGTTGCTTCTCCCCTTTATGCGCCATAAGCATAATTCCTCACCTCTTAGGCATTTCCTTAATCTTGTGTTAAGTAATCTTAAGTCCTAAATTTCTAATGGAAAAAAATGCAACTCAAACAAACTAAATCAATTTCCAAAATGTAAATCCTAACTATAGGATAGTCTGAAATGCTTGCTAAGTTTTATAGCATCATGGGCATCCCCTACTTATTTCTCATTTTGGCTTCGATAATAACTCCCTCTTTTGATCAATTCCATTTGATCTTGCAAACATAAAATCAATTGATTAATAGCTCTTTCCTATTGAAATCTTCAAAGACAGTGAAGATTTACCTTAATCGAGAGTTTTCCTAAGGGATCCCATCCTTTAGGATGTAATTAACTATGGTGGCTTGCCCCTATAGGGAACTTAGCAAACCCGATTTAAAATAAACCCTACTTTACTTTTTCATGTAAAGTAGGGGAAGAATCTCTAGTACATATGCAGACCCATCATCTTTAGGAGTCCTTATTGAGGTGATTAGGTCCATTAAAGGGTAGTGACTTATGTCTTTTGAGATAGTACACTATTTCCTTGATGATGTACCATCACTAAGTACATCTGGATCTGCATGGCATCCTAAAAAGATGAATTTCTATAAGATCTCCACTTTCTTTTCTCCCTACATATTTGAACGGTGACTCCCCAATAGGAATTTATTCTACCAACAAAGCACAAATAATCTAGGCTGACCAATGTGATTAGTATCGCATCGAGACACCAAACCTCTCATATCATTGGATATTCAATCATGTGGACTGTACTCGCTAGATGAATGACACTCGACTATAACCGATATGATAGGGGTAACAATCTTAGGATGTTCCACTATAACTTATGTTGGACATCATGCCATATCTACAATAAATGTCACCATCTCCACATCTGTTGTACGTAGTGAATGGATGACCATAATGCTTCGTCACCCCTTCAACACCACCACTAGGTGAAGTTGAGTAGAGAGCTTGTCTTTGCCACAATAGGTGGTGTAGAAGGGGTAGGATCCCTTAGCCATAGCCAGATCACCAACGGGGTGCGCTTCTCATTGGATATGGCCTTCATGGCCTTAGATGGAACTGGGGATGTCGTAACCTAGACTGGTGATGGTGATATGAGAGCGGTGGGTGGAGACACCACCACTCTATGTAGAGCTACCTCCCGTGACTAGTCCCGAAGAAGGATGTCATTGGTATGGTCGCAAGTAGTGCACCGAGTTGGAAAATCAATAAGCATCGAAGCGAGGTGGTGAACCTCCATCTCTCCCTACTGATGTGTGCTGTATGGGCCTCTCACGCCCTCTCCTGATGGATATGCTTCCCCACACTGTGGGGGATGATGGATTGGAGATCAAACTGAGCTACAAACTCTGAGCGTCCATAAGCTCCGCTTACCTAGTGTAAGATAGATCGAGGCCGACGTATGACCTCCTACTTCTAGTACCGGCTGGCTGATGCTACACCACTAGAGGAGGTGATGAGAGAATCTTTCTAACATCCTCTCTGTCTGACCCAAAGAGAGGATGGAACTAGTTTTCTATAACAAGTGGTGAAGTAACAATGAGGAACTCATCCATAGCTGAACTGCTACCTCTATCCCCTTAGCCATCTTGGTGTGGTACCTCTTGATCATGTGATTCTTATTCCTATGCTGTGTCCGGGTAGGATGGATGGAGTGAGAGCTAGACCCATACTCAAAAGTAGGGGAGGCAAGCCCTAAGACCATGGGAGCCTTACCCAGAGGGTATGAGAGAGGGTGCTAGCCCTCACGCATGGGAAACTCGTATATGAAATTGGGGTGAGACTGTGCTATCATAACTGAAGCTTGTGAGACTTCCATTGCATTCCTCTTCATCGAGGAGATGTCAGAGTGATGGTAGATCAATCTTGATGACTGACTTCTGCATGGTCAATGTGGTCCTATTGACTAGTGAGGGGAGTGCCCTCACATGTAATCTTAGCTCCCTCGAATCCCCTACCAAAGTGGATCAGATGTGTATGGTCCAGTCGGGGGAAGTTGGCTTGGTCCAAAGCCAAATCCATACCATGGGGAAGGTGAAAATGAACTTGTGAACCAGCCATTTATAAAAAAAGTAGAAGCCTAAACCGAACTGCCACTATCGCAGTGACCGTAAGAATCAATAGAAATGACTTTGTATCAGATTTCTATCTTCATAGATTTTTTGAATTTTGAATTTAAAAATTTGAACCCACATCCAACAACTTGAATTTTAAGTGGGTTCAAATGGATTTAAGAAGATTAATTGAAAGAGGAATTTTGAATCCAACTTCAACAAATTTGGGTATGTTGAAATATGGATTCAAATATTTTAAGAAGGATGCTTCCATAGGTTCATGTTTGTTTAAATTTAGAGTTTCTTTGATTTGAGGACCCTTTCCTTTAACAAATTTGGGTATGTTAAAGTATGGGTCAATTGATTTTGTTTTGTTTGATTGATTTTGGAATTTCACTTACTTAGCAAATTTGGGTATGCTAAGTGAAGTGTTTGAGAAAGTGGTTGTTTCTTTTGTGAATTTTATTTTGATTTTGAAATTTGAATTCTCACTTAGCAAATTTAGGTATGCTAAGTGAAGAATCCAAGTGTGTTTGGTTTGATTTTTGAAAATAGGATTCTTAGCAAATTTAAGTATGCTAAGAAACCCTAAGTGTTTCATTTGTTTTGGATGTTTTGATTTTGAAAAAGGATCCTTAGCAAATTTAGGTATGCAAAAGGAAATCCTATGTGTTTCATTTTTTCTTTGATTTGATTGAAGTGGAGACTTTACTTTAGCAAATTTGGTATGCTAAAGATAAAGTCCCACATAGTTTTATGAAATGGAAATTTCACTTAAAAATTTGGTATGCTAAATGATATTCCAAAAGATTTGTTCAAAATTTTTGATTTGTTTTGGTTTTGAAAATGAAAAATTCTCCTTAGCAAATTTGGTATGCTAAGGAAAGGGGTTCTAAAGGTTCTTGAGGTTCTTGAAGATTTTTGGTTTTGATTTTGGAGACTTCACTTAGCAAATTTGGTATGCTAAGGATGAAGTTCCAAATATGTTTGAAAATTTTTTGATTTTGGGTTTGGAGTCTTCACTTAGCAAATTTGAATATGCTAAAATGAAGTTCCAAAGCAGTTTGAAAATTTTTGCAATTTTGATTTGGAAACTTTACTTAATAAATTTGAGTATGGTAAGTGAAGTTTCAAAATGTGTTTGAAAGTTTTTATTTTGGATTTGGAAACTTTACTTAGAAAATTTGAATATGCTAAGTGAAGTTCCAAAATGTGATTGAAATTTTTTTTTTTTTTTGAATTTGGAGACTTCACTTAGCAAATTTGAGTATGCTAAATGGAGTTCCAAAATGTGTTTGAAAATTTTGAGTTTTGAATTTGGAGACTTCACTTAGCAAATTTGAGTATGCTAAATGAAGTTCCAAAATGTGTTTGAATTTTGAAAATATGATTGTTAAGTTTCAATTTTGAAAAGAGGACTTCCATTCAAAAAATTGGGGTATGTAGGAATGGAGGTCAATCTTATTTTTGCAAATGTGAAGATTTTTATTTTGTGTGTGATTATTATTTTTTTGAAAGAGAGGAATTCCAACTTAATCATATGTGAGATATGTTTAAGTGGGATTTCCAAGATGATGTTATTTTTAGTTAAGAATGAAATCTTTATTTAATAAATTTGAGTATATTAAATGAAGATGTTCACATATACTTTTAGAAAATTTAATTTTATTTGAAAATGAAACTTCCATTCAATATGTATGAGTGTATTGAATGGAAAGGTTCATGTGTATTTTGAAAACTTTATGATTATGATTTTGATTTTGTAAAGATGATTGTTCATTTTATTTTGAAAATGGAATCTTCAGCAAAGTAAATTGAAAGATGTTCATTTGTGCTTTTGGAAAATATTGATAGTTTTATTTTTGAAAATTTCCTACATGTAACAATTATGAGAATTGTTAAATGAGGGTAATAAAATTTTGTGGAAAATATTTTATTAAGTGCATTTTGAAAGAGTGCTTTTGAAAAGCAAAGTTCTTATGGAAAATTTATTCTCTTTATTATTTTAGAATGAACCTTTCCTTATCATAAAAATTGATAAGGAGGAAGTCTTTAAATATTTCTTTCATTTAGATCTTTTTATTTTTTACCCATCGGAGAACCCAACTGGGGTTTTAAGACCAACACGGAGTGCGGTCCTAAAACCTAAAGATGTTGGCTAACTTAACTTAAGGATGAAATGAGCTAAGTGCCAACAAAAAGAAAGATAGTCTCATTCATACCAAAGTACAAACCCACTATCGATGCTTGAAGATAATGATCATTTATCAAAGATGGAGAGAGGATCCATCCCAATGGAGTCAAAAAATCTATGGTGAAAATTTTCCATATAGTCACCTTCAAATCTATTGAAGGAGAAGGCAAGAATATAAAATTCATCTTTTAGGATGCCACACAGATCCAGATGTGCTTATTTGGTGATCGGCGTCATCAAGGAATAGTGTACTATCTCAAAGAAGTCACTACCCTTTAATGGACCTAATCACCTCAATAAGGACTCCTAAGGATGATGGGTCTACATATGTACTAGATTCTTCCCTACTTTACATGGAAAAGTAAAGCGGTTTATTTTAAACGAAGTTCATTGTTTTATAGGCAAGCCCCATTAATTACATCCTAAGGGATGGGATCCCTTAGGAATACTCAATTAAAGGTAAATGATCATTGTCTTCAAAGATTTCAATAGGAAAGGACTATCAATTGATTAGTTTATTTTTTGAAGATCAAATGAGATTGATCAAAGAGGGGAGTTATTATTGAAGCCAAAAGAAAGATAAGTAGGAGATTCCCATGATGCTCGGAAAAAAGCCAACGAGCATCTCAAACTATCCTATGGTTGGGCTTTATATTTTTGAAATTGATTTAATTTGTTTGAGTTGAATTTTTCATTAGAAATTTAGGACTTATGATTCCATAACACAAGATTATTGAGATGCCTAAGAGGTGAGGATTTAAGCTTTTGGCCCACAAAGGGGAGAAGCAACCTCATAACCTAAATCTAGGGAGCTTTGGCGAGGGGCAAAAGCACAACCTAAATCGAAGGAGAAAATGGGTATTTGGTTTGCCTCTGCAAGAGAGGACAAACCACCCAACTATTTGGACTAACAATTGCCTGGGGGTGGCCGCCAACTAACTCATCCTATGATTTTAAATTCATGTAGGTAAATCTTATGCTTATGCAAGATTGCTAGGCTCTTATTTATTTAAAAAGAGATTAAGATTTTAAACTTACTCCCTAAAGAGGCTAGATCATGTAAGGACATGCTTCAAATGACCTAAATCTAATGAAATTCAAATTTCATTTTATTTTCATTTTTGAACAATTATTTTGACTCAGGCTAATAGGATTCATATGCCTAATGCATGAGAAATAAAGTTATTGTCCAAAATGAGCAAGAAGGGAGGAGGTGAGTTTCCACCATGGCTCTCAAAGGTCAATCCAAGTTTCTCCGCAAAGGTGGAAGCCCTCAATCAATAGTGAAATAAGATGCTATGTATTGATTAAAGAAATACTCATCTAACTAAGGGTTGCTAATTCTTTTATCTTGATTTTAAACCTAAACTTTAGGTGAGGTTATGAATTCTTTATTTTAATTTTGAGTTGTTAAGTTTGGTAAAAAATTTATTTTTTTCTTAAGGAGCGTAATTCATATCCAGGCCATTCATAAAGCAAGGAAGAAACTAGGAAAAATATGCCACTTAATGCACAAGCTAAAAAATCATCAATCAATTTATAAAGCTAATCGCAAAAAGAATAAGAGGCCATTATGTTCGGGCACCACCGCAAACCCAAAAAAAATAAATTGGTCGAGCTCACCTTATACAACCCAAGATTACAAATGAATTAAATTATAATTAAGCAAGGAATTCATTGTTATGGGGGTCTTCAAGCTTCATTTCTTCTTTCTTTTTTTTCTTCTTTCTTCTTCTTTCTTCTTTGGTTCCTTCTTCCGATGGTTGGAAGGTGGATGGCTTCACATGGTGCATAAGATAGGATCTTATGACCAATGCATATCCTAATCCCCATAACAATCATTCCAAAATCCTAATTGCACAAATTTACATGAATAGGAAAAGTGGAAATCTAACTAACACCTGCACGATAGAGATTAGCTAAAACAAACCACACAAATCCCAAGCATGTATATTGGACTTATTACCCCACACATTGGTGACTAAGTCCACTTGGCCTATTGGATTATGCTTAGGGGTATAAGTACCTGTAAGCATAAGAATTTATATTTTTATTTATTATAGTGCCCCTTAAGCATAATCTCATGTAGAAAATAATGGTTAGACTAAGATCATCCTACCATTCATTCTACGGGCATACACCCTAACATCCAGTCTAAAACATATATCAAAAAAAACAAACATCAAACCATGCACCGCCCTAACCTAAAGCAAGTGGTGACTTATGATGTGTGCTTTGAAGGTTTGTGTGGTATGCTTAGCTATGGCTTTAGGTTTAAATTTTCTAAGTATGAAAACATGTTCAACTTAGAGGAGGGTTTCATTTAAGTTAATTTCTTTGGGTTGATTTTATTTCATGTTTTGTTCAAGTTCAAGTGAATCCTACAATTAAGTTATAAAGAGAGGGAAAGAGAAGAGAACTTCTCTTTCCTTCCCTAACTTAAGTAATTTCTAAAGTAGATTCACATTTTAGTTTTGTTTAATGAATATTTTGATTAAGTGTTTTAATTAATCCTATGTTTAGATGAACTCTAAACAAACCTATTCAAAAAGAAAGGCATTTTAAGATTAAATAAAATGAACCAAATTCACAAACATACATCACTTAATTTTCTTTCCCAACATGTATAACATGCATATTTATGAGTCCTAAGCATATTTATACATACAAGTGAGAATATTTAACACACTTTATGATGCATGCTAAGTAATCCATTTAAGAAAATTTGGAAATTTAATATGCATGATTTTCTTTAAGTAGAAAAGGGTTTCTTATCCAATCTTCACATGCACACATGAAAGTAAGAAAGGCATAAATGAGTACACCATTATTGACCAGAGGTGTAAGGTAAAAGACCTACTTAGGGCTACTTAAAGCCTCATAACCTTGGGGTTGTCCAGACTAATATATCACTTTCCTTAAATACAAACATGTGTATAAAAGAAATATATTGTAAAGAAAGAATGCAAAAGTTGTATTAATTGATTCATTTTGTTTATGCAATTTATGTGAAAGCATAGGTAACCCTTCTTAAGTGATAGCATAGGAATGAATGATATGGAATTAGGTAAGTGTTAGGTTCTTTCAAATGAACCATACATCTTACCAACTCCTATTTAAAACTATACCGACATAAAAGAGAAAGGAAATCATGCTAAGCACATCCTTATATTTTCTTCACATGCAAGCTTATAATTTAAATATAAGTAGCACTCTTTCAGATTTGATAATTGATTTATATGTTTTGAAAATAATTTGAATTTAGTAGTGATAATAGCCACTCATATTTCTACTTTAGCCAACACATGCAAATTTGACATAAAGTAAACAATTTCATTTTTAAATTTGAATTTGAAAAATATGGATGTATGAAACCACATGACATACAAATTTAACATGTTGGGGAAAGAATCAAAGTAATGAAAGCATGTAAACACATTCACTTTAATTAAATCCTAAATACATTCTTATGGAATAAGAAGGCTTAAAATAAATCAAAGTTAATTCTATGTGATTTTGTTTGATCTTAAGTTTGATTTAATTTTGAAAATGTGAGTTGAGTTTGCTATTCCTAACCCATTCTCACATGTGTTTGATATTTTGTTTAATTTTTAGATGATTAGATTTATTTTAAGTTTTGATTAGGTTAAGATATAAATTAAGCAAATTAATTAACCCTTACCTACACAACCTTAGTATAATTAACCAAATAATTATGAGCCAATGAGATGACATAAAAACTCACAAGGAATTTAAACTTACAATGCACCTAGGAAGAAAAGGGCCTAATGCAATTTGGCTCATGATTAATGGTTAATTAAGCTAAGGGGTTTAGTTTAATTTCAAAACACCCCTTCACACATATGAATTGGGTTTTGATTTCCTTAATTGAACTTAGGCTATTCAACACCTAAGCATCTACCCAAAGTAGATTAATTAAGTTCTGAATAATTTTAGAATTTTTAAAAATTAATTAAGGGGATAATTAATGAATTAACCCTTAATTAAAAAAAGATTAAGGAAAGAAAAGGGGGTTTAGGGAATGGCTTAAGGAAATGCCCCAAAATTATTCCTAAATCTCTATCCACTAGATCTAACCTTAATTAATCTTAATAATGGATTAAAACACTAATCCAAACTAATTATTCTTAATTATAAGGAGGGTAATTAAGAAACATATTTGTAAATCCCCCAATTAAGCTTTAAATAAATATCAAGAAAATTAGGTGAGGTAGAGGACATCCAACTAAACATACCCAAGAAGTTTGGGATTAATCAAAGGATTAACTAAGAAGTAATTAGCAAAATAAAATTTTCATTAAAACCCAAAATTAGACAAGTATAATTCAAAATCCATTGAAATTATTTTTAAATTATTCTAGGTTGAGTTATCTTTCCATTGAATTTTACCTCATTTTTTTTGAATTTTATTGAGAGAGATATGAATTTTTGAAGATCAGGAGACTAATTAGAATTGAATAAATCCCCTAACTAATCCCTCAGCTCACAACATGACACACAGCGGCAGTGGTCAGTGCACTTTTAATGCATCGTGTGGTGAGGGGCTCACTTAAACATCACATCAGGGTGGTAGTGCTGCGGTGGGATGCGCTTTGATCCCTACCATTCGATCAAGGATCAACAGCAAGGATCATCCTATGGTTTTAAAAGGGATAATTCATTTCTAAAACATAGGATTAATCATGGCCAGGATCACCTGAGTTCTTCCCTTAGGCTCAATAGAGACCGTCCATGATCTAAGGAAAGATTCAAGCTCGATTGAGCTCGGATTGGAATGAGACATTACCCACACCATCTAAAGCTAATGAGAAGCCTATCCAATGGTGGATTTCTCATGACATAAAAATTGCTTTCACAAAAGACCAACACCCCCTAAGCTAAGTGGTCAAAAAATTCCATACCTCACGGAGGTGATCCCTGGCACTCGAGCTCGATGAGGTAGCTTCGTCTAGTGGAGATGAAGCCCTGTTGAATGTTTTAACCCTTAGGGTTTAGTGGATCTACCTATGGACAAACACCACTTCACCTTGCTTGTTATTTTGATCCAATTCCACCTCTCCTTACCTTGGAACTCAAATGAGAGCTTGGGTGCACTCGAATTGATCCTCTGAGGGAGTGTGCAAGAGGAATTGGAATGGATTTGAGTATAGAGGAAGTTGAAGATTCAAAGGAACTACTCTATTTTCCAAAGAAGAAAACCAAGAAATACACTTTTCAAATCCCTCTTAGGAAGCTTAGGATGGCTCTCTGATCTTTCCTAACACTCACTAGGCTTCAATCAAATGTGGGAATCATCATTTCAAATTGAATTATGGGAAGTATATCTCCCCTATGGAAATCGGATGGTCACACCTCCCTTACCATTTTGATCCAATTGACCACATTGGAGGGGTTATTTGATCTATTTAGAGTTGGCACATGGTTAGTTTGAGGTCTTGAGTGGATTACTAACCTCTCATGTGCATCAAATTGAGTGGAAGGAGGATTTTGAATTGGCCAAATTGAACAAGGGGGTAGGGTTTGGCCTTGGGTCCATTTGGGCTGATCCAAACCCATTGGGTTGGGTGCACTACTCTTCATTGGGTCCACTTGAGCTATTAGGAAGGCATCAAGTTGATATGAAGAGGGTATGACCAAATTACCCATAGATTAGTCCATAATTTGTTCTATGGCCTAGGGTTAGAATGGTCATTTGGCTAATTTTTCAATTTGGATATGTGGGTATGTGGAGAAACTAGGTTTGGCCAAGTTTCATAAGATTTGGAATTCATTTGATAAGGTTTGGCTCATGTTGACCCATTTAGGTCAAAATGGGTCAACTTGAGTCAAGTTGACCAATTGGTCAAATTGGGAAGGGTTGGGTCAAGTTCATATGACCATTTGAAATGTTTTGGTGGCTTTGGTTTGGTTCAATTTGGATTAGTTTTGAATTTTGCTCATATGACTTCATTTAGGTCAAATGGGTCAAGTTGACTATTTGACCCATTTGACCTATTTGGGGGTAGGTTTAGTTTTGTTAGTCATATGGAGTGGATTGGTATCTTTTTTTTCCAATCAATTTTGATTAAGTTTGAATTTGGCTCAACATGACCCCTTTAGGTCAAGTTGGGTCTAGGTCAATTAGGTTAGGTCTAGTTGGCCAAGGCTTTGGTCAAGTTCAACAAGTGATTTGGAATGAACTTGACCCATTGGTTTGAATCAATTTGGCCTATGATGGAATTTGGTGTTAGGTTTCATTTTGGGCTAAGTGTTGACTTGGTCAACCCTTAGGTTTGACTTGGTTTGACCCAATTTGATTGATTAATCATCCCATGATGATTGTTGATCATGATGAGAGGTGTAGGTGAGTTTGATTCACCCAATTTGGTTAGGATTAAATTTGGCTCATAAGGGTACTTTAGGTCACTTTGGGTCAAGTGAGCCTAAGTGGGTCAAATGGCTTGGTCAAAGCTTCATTTGAGCTTGAATAAACTTGCATATGGACTTATGATTGAAATATAAATCCATTTGAAAGTGGTTAGAAGTCAAATGGGCTTGATTTTGACAATTTCATTCAAAGGAAGAATATGAAAGGATTTAGGGTTTAATTTTTGAATTAGATTTTCATTTGGTGATTGAAGTATGCATTTATATTTGGATTCATGATTATAGGGTTGATTGAATCATGAAGGAAAATCAAGAGTTTGGCTTGATTTGAAATTGATTTGGCTAAGTTCAAGATTTTGACTGAAAGGCTTAGTTAGATTTTGAATAGATTTGAGTTTGATTTTGGAATCATTTTGATTATTTGAATTTATATTTCATTTATATATGTGAATATAAATAAGAATATAAATGGATCAAGAGAAAATTTTAAGGATTTGAAGTGGTTTGATCATGATTTAAGTCCATTAAATAGAATTTTAAAGGACTTAAGAAATTTTTTGGAGTTTGAAGATTGAATTTTTGAATTGGGTTTGATTGATTTATATTTATATTTCATTATATATGTGAATATAAATGAGAATATAGATGAATTTTGAAAAATATCTTAAATTGATTTGATCATGATTTAGGTTAAGTCCTAAAGGGAGAACTTAAAGGACTTAGAAAAATTTCATAAATTGATTTTGAGTTTTGAGTTTAGTTTGATTAGTTTGAATATTCATTCATGAGTTTCAATCATGGATTTCAATTATGAATTTCAATCAGATTGAGTTGGTTTGAGTTTGGAGAAAATCAAATAAGATTGATTTGGAGTTTGACTTGAAGGAAGGAAGGTGAGGAATGGTTCAAGCTAAGGGTAGGCAAGTTTTCCTAACACCCCTAAGGCATGATTCCTATGGCTTACTCTTCTAAGTCTCTAGTTTAGTTGAGTGTCCACCTAATCACTAGATGTGTCTTAAGATTAAGGAACCCTTAAAGTCTAAGAGGAATCCTATATCTAATATGGAAGGGTTGAGAGCTCATTCTAAAAATGAGGTCGATAAAGGCCCAAGCTCCATCACTACCACAAGTACACCATAAGAGAGAGTGCCCAATTCTTCTAATCAATGAGCTCTACTTAATAAAATATTATAAATCATATTTGAAAATAATCATCATCAATGAAAATTCCATTTTGAATTCAATTTCTTCCATGTTGAAGGTATTTTTGTTTGTGAATCTGCTAAGATGTGTTTTGGGAAGGTGTAAGGAACTTGAGTTGCGTCCTATCCTTCATCGACACAACAAAAATATAAACTAGACACAAACATATAAAACAAACACATATCTTTGATCTTAGGCTACTTTGAGTTGAGATAACGCCCCCAGCAACACTCACTCAGTAGCTACTCTAGGTCATGTGTGCTACCCTCTAGTGTCACCCTGGTCTTCTTGCTTTGGAGGATGTAAGTCTACACTTTTCCTTCCACTGCCACTATACAATCGATGAGCATTGTTAGTTTGGTAGGATTTACTATGTGGCTAGTAAGCTACCTCATGTTGGCTTCATTCAAGAGGATGTGAGTTTGCTACGCTTTCTTCTTGGATTAGCCTTCATGCACTTATTGGGTCAAGTATATTTGAGGTTTAGGATAAGTACCCTAGTGGCACCTTCCCTCTTGACTGCTTCAACCGGTCCTTCCTCGAGGCTCCCACTTAGTAGTCACTTTAGGTCGAGCATCATCACCATGATAGACTATCCCGATGATCGCTCGCTTGGAAAGTTGTAAGCCTACATGCTTTCTTTCTAGATTAATCATTGCACCGACGGCACCTTAGGTTGGTTGGTTCTCACTTTGCTGATGGATACACTATAGGTTGGTTGGTTTTTGCACCTTAAGATACACCACTCATGGTAGATGTAAGTATGCTATGCTTTCTCCTTGAGTTGGCCACCATACAACTATAGGCTTTCTTTTCCATGGCTCAAGATAAGGCTCCTAGCAGCACCTCCCCTATGGGTACTATATTTGGATCACATCCTTGTGACCCCATTTAGACACTACCCAGGTTACTACCAGATTGAACAGTTCCCCTTTCCTAATAACCACCTTTATGGTTGGAGAATCCATCCAATGGATTTGTAGATTCTCTCTTGGTCCACTAAATCTGAGATAGGTAAAGGCTGACATAGCCCCTTCTCAGTGTGGTCCCTCGCACACAAACAGGGCCCACTCAAACATATAAATAAAATATATATTCACTTGTGGATTAGGAGGACACCCCTAGTGGTACCTTTTCCCAAGCAGGTATCCTATCTTTAGGCGCCAACAAAACTCCCTATAAGAATCTTTTGACTACTCTTGAGTTGATATAAGTCCCCAACGATCTTCATTCAATAGTCACCCTAAGTCCGTTTGATTTGTTGTGCTACCAACAAGTCACCCCGATTGTTCCCTACTTTTAGAAGATGTAAGTGCACGCCTTTTCCTAGACAACCATGCACACCAAAGGCAACCCCTTAGGTTAGCTCTACCCACAAACCAATAGACTATCTCTTTGGATTTGTAAATCGAGATAGACAAGTCGATATATAGCCCCTTCTCAATTGGGTTTATCACACACAAACATGGTCCATAAATTAAATCTATTAAATTTGATCGAGCTCACATCCCTTGATATGCCCTCAATTCAAAATCAAACTAAACCAAACAAATAATATCAAATCACATGAAATTAAGATAAAATTAATCTTGACTACTTTTGAGTTGACATAAGTCCCCAACAACATTCACTCAGTAGTCGCCATAGGTTAGGTTTGATTTATTGTGCATCCAACAGGTCACCCCAGTGATTGTTCCTTGCTTTAGAAGATGTAAGTCTACTACACCTTCTTCCTAGCACCATTGCACAATCAAGGCAACCCTTAGGTTAGCTCTACCCCATAGCCTAGACTATCCTTTGGATTTGTAAACTTAAGGTAGGTCAAGGCTGATATAGCCCCTTCTTAGTGGGTCCATCACACACCGACAGGGTCCATACATTAACTCAGATTAAATTAAACCCAATTTGATTTTTCTTAGTGGAGTTAAATCACACCCTTCTCCCTAGTGGAGCCCCAAATCATATATAAATAAGTCAAGCAAATAAATCAAATTCAAAACCAACCCAAGTGGAACCAAATTAAACCAACTCTCCCAGTAGAGTCTAAATCAAAGAAATCCAACCAAACTCTTATCCCAAGTGGATACATCCCCAAATAAATCTATGAAATCAAACTCAAATCCCAATCCTCAGTAAATAGCCTGAACCTACTTTCTTAGTGGAAGGTTCATATACCCGATCCCCAATAGACTCGAGCCCATATCTCTAGTAGATATGCCTCCACATCAATTAATATAAAACAAATTAAAGTCAATTTGATCTTAATCCTCAATGGATTATAGATTCTTATCCCCAACGGATCTTCTTTCCATAAATCATATAATCAAATCAAATTCAAACCTTATCCCCAACATATTTTCTTCTTATAAGCCCTCGACAAAGACCCTCACATGTCATGTCCAATGCATGTATGATCCCTAGGATCTCCTCCATGTCCATGACATGGAACTCTCATAAAATCTTATTTCTTCTCTTATGCACACCTTAATACTTCAACCAAAAGCCTAACAATGTGTTTGTTCAAATTACATCATCTTAACATTGTAATCAAAATTTTATGATTTGTGATGGTGCAAGCTCAAACTAACTATACAATATCATGCTAAACATATTATAGTGTGAATTAACACACTATATTATATTATAATATATGATGTTATATTATAATTTGTAATAATATAATATATTTTCTAACATTACACCTCATTAGAATCACTTAAAAAACAAATAACAAAATTTTCTCAAAATATGAATAATGTTCATTTTGGATGTAAAATTGTTATTTTTTTTATTAGAAATGGTACAAAATAGCATAATTTTGGTATTGCTTCTTAGTGTGTGCCATGAATTTGGCCAAATTCTTCAATCTCAACCTTCAAATTAACATTTTTGTGAGTTTTGAACCAATGTATTATAACAAAAGTAAAACATACTAAAATGTACAATAATATTTAGTAACACACCACCACATTCATATATATGTGAAGTTATATTGTTATGTACATTATATTTTAATATTCTTTCATATAATATATTATCTTACATTACACCTTAAAATGAATCACTTTAAGCAAAAAATTTATAAAATTTGGTTGAAAAATGAACATTTATTTTGGATGCAAAATTCCATTATTTTGATTAAATGACACCATAGCACATCCCCAATGATGTTCCCTAAATCTTGCCTTAAATTTGGCCAAATCCCATCATCTTAGCCTATAAATCAATATTTTTATGAATTATACTAGTACAAACTCTACTACATCATACTATAACAAATTAAAATATGCTAAACAACAAGTAGTAATACACAATTGTATACTATAATGCATGATGCAACACTATGTTATGGCATTCTATATTATAATACACTATAACATATTATATTATATTATATTGCATATCACATCACAAGGGATTGCTTAAGATAAAAAATCATAAAATTAGTCTAAAGAATAAAAAACTATATATTTTAGTCGTATCACTTACATATTTTAAATTGAAACAATATATTATGATGCCATGATCTACCAATTATGAATTTGGCAAAATTCCACCATTTTAAAGTCTAAATCAACATTTTTATAAATAATGCTAGTGTAGGACATGATTGTAAAATACTAAAATAATTTAAAATGTGTAGAACAATATATTATGATATATGATGCAATACAATGTTACAATATATAATACTAATTTTGAAAATAAAATCTTACTTTTTAAACTATAAGTGGCGTAGCACACCTTTGGTACTACAACCTAATTCCCACTTCAAATTTAATAAATTTCATCATCTTATTTATTAAATCAATATTTTTATGATTTATAATAATATAGACTATAGGGCACATTGCCATATTATACAAAAACATTTCAAAACATCTTATAATATCCAAAAACACATCACTACCTGCTCAACTACATGATGCTACATTATACTATAATATATCAAATTATAATTTGATTTAGGGTTGCATTTAAGGTATTCAAATCTCTAATAGTCAAGAGAAAGTCTCTTGAAGATATTTTCTTTAGCTACCATAACTATGTTAGGATTAGGTCATTCTTTAGATCTACTCCTAATGACATCTTTATTCAAGGCTTAGGGTTTAGGGTTTAGGGTTTAAGGTTAGTTTAGGGTTTACATTTTAGGGTTTGGGATTTTTTAGGTTTAGGGTTTAGGTTTTGGGATTATAATTTAGGGTTTTAGGTTTAGGTTTTAAGGTTTAGGGTTTATTATTTTAGGGTTTAGGTTTGGGAGTTTAGGGTTTGGGGTTTAGAGTTTAGGGTTTAGGTTTTGGGGTTTAGGGTTTAGGTTTAGGTTTAATTTTAGGTTTGAGGTTTAATTTTAGGGTTTAGGTTTATGTTTGTGGTTTATGTTTTAGTATGGGTTTAAGATTTTTTAAATTTTAATAGAACAAATTCAGATTCAACATTTTTTCTTTTTGATTTCATCAACCAAGTAGTAGCCCAAGTTTTATAAGACACAAGGAAAGACAGATAAAAAATGAGCACCCATAGAGAAAATCAAAAACCCTAGATAAGTAAAACTGTATCTACTATAAAGACAGTTTTGTAAGCGCAGATGGATCACTGTTCTTCGCTTTCTCCAGCTCCCATCAAAAGCACTCTCGGAGTAGGATCCCATCATATCCCCAATCTCTCCTCCACCACCACCACGCTATAACCTCCATTGCTCCTCCCGCTCCATAACCACCACACCACCACCACCTCCATATCCACCAAGACTCCTGATCCCCCACCACCACTACGATCCGCCACCTTGGCCTTCACCTCTAGATCTAGATCGAGTCTAGTTGATGGTGATGTTCCTACCATCGCTTCCATTCTTAGTTTAGGAGTTTGGGTTTAGGTTTGTGGGTTTTTAGGATTTAGGTTTGTTGGTTTAGTTTTGGGGTTTAGGGTTTTTAGTGTTTAGGTTTAGTTTAGGTGTGGTTTGTAGCTTGGGTTTAGTTTAGTTTAAAGTTTGTGGTTTATTTTAGGTTTAGGTTTAGGGTTTAGGGCTTAGGATTTAGGGTTTAGGATTTTTTTTAAAATTAAGTAAATCAGTAGGTTTAAGTTTATTTAGTTTATTTTTTATTTATTTGAGTTTATTCTAATATGTATTTTTATTTAGGTTTACTTTTTATTTTTATTTAGTTTATTTATTTATTTTAGTTTAGGTTTTTTATCTAAGTTTATTTTTTAGATTTATGATTATTTTTTAGTTGAGCTTTATTTTTATTTTAATTTTTAGGTTTAGGTTTTATTTTTTATTTTTAGGTTTAGGTTTTTTTTAATATTTTTTAGTTTAGGTTTTAGGTTTTTATTTTAGGTTTATATTTAGTTTTTATTATTTATTTTAGGTTTAGGTTTATTTTTAGATTATTCTATTTTATTTTAGCATTTCAGTTTAAGTTTTTATAGGTTTATTTTATTTTACAATTAGATTATTTTATTTAGGTTTATTTTATATTTATTTTATTTTATTTAGGTTTTTTTTTAGTTTTAGTTTATTTTATTTTTATTTATTTTAATTTTTTATTTTAGGTTATTTATTTATATTTTATTTTATTTTTAGGTTTTATTTTAGTTTTTATTTTATAGGTTTTATTCAGGTTTATTTTATTTTAGTTTAGTTTTAGGTTTTTTTTTTATTTTATTTAGTTTTATTTATTTTTTTTATTTTATTTTAGGTTTTAGTTAGTTTAGTTAGCTTTTCATTTTGTTTTATTTTAGTTTATTTTATTTTATTATTTTATTTATTAGGTTTTTTAGTTTTAGGTTTTCATTTTAGTGGCTGTTTTAGGGTTTTAGGTTTAGGGTTCTAGTGGTTTAGGTTTGTATTTGGTTTCCATGGTTGAGTTTGAGGATTTTAGCATTTGTGGTTAGGTTTAATTTCCAGGCTCAGGCTTTAGGGCTCAGTTTTGGATTTAGGTTTTCAGGTCTTTATTTTAGGCTCAGGGTTTAGGTCAGCCTAGGTCATGGGCCTATGGTTTGTGGCCTAGGGCCTGTGGTTAGGTTAATGCCAGGGTTGGCTCAGTGGCCTGTGGTTTAGTGGAGTGGTAGGTCAGCAAGTTTAGGTTTATTTTAGTAGGGTAGTGGTATTTTAAATAAATTAAACAAACAAGCAGTAGTATTTATTTTATTTTATTATTTTATTTTTATTTTATTATTTTTATTTAGGTTTATTTTATTTCATTTAGTTTATTTATTTTATTTAGTTTATTTTATTTTATTTTAGTTTAGTTTAGGTTTTATTTTTTTTAGTTTATTTTATTTATTTATTTTTAGATTTATTTTATTTTTATTTTTTAAATTTTATTTATTTTTTTTAGGTTTGGGTTTTTTTTTTTATGTTAGGTTTATTTTTAGTTTATTTTTATTATTTTGGTTTTAGTTATTTATTTTATTTTAGGTTTAAGTTTATTATTTTATTTATTATTTTAGTATTTAGATTTATTTTTTTATTTAGGTAGTTTTTTTTTAATTAGGGTTTTAGGTTTATTTTAGGTTTATTTTTAGTTTTATTTAGTTTTATTTATTATTTTATTTATTTTATTTTATTTTTATTTAATTTTATTTTATTATATTTTTAGTTTTTATTTTTATTTATTTTATTTAGGTTTAGTTTTTTTATTTTATTATTTCTTTTAGGTTTTATTTTTAGATTTTTTTAGGTTTTTAGTCTGTTTAGGTTAGTTTTTTGGTTTTGGCTCAGGTTTAGTTATGGTTTTCAGGATTATTTAGCTTTTGGGCTCAGTTTTAGGGTTTGTTTTTTGGTTTAGTTTTATTTAGCTCAGTTTTAGTGGTTATTATGGTTTATTTATTTTGTGGTTTGGCTCAGTGTAGGTTAGTTAGGTATGTTAGTTTAATTATTTTTTTATAGAACAAATCATATAAACATTTCTTCTTTTATTTATTTTATTAATTAGTTATTTATTATTTATTTTATTTTATTTTAATCTTTTATGTTTATTTTATTTTTTAGTTTATTTTATTTTATTTTAGTTTATTTTATTTTTTTTATTTAAGTTTATTTTTTTTAGGTTTTTTTTTAGTTTTATTTTTTTATTTATTTTTTAGTTTATTTAGTTTTATTTTAGGTTTATTTTTTTATTTTGGTTTAGTTTATTTTAGTTTATTTTATTTTATTTATAGTTTAGCTTTGTTTATATTTTATTTTTAGGATTTTTTATTTTAGTTTATTTATTATAGTTAGTTTAGGTTTTTTATTTTGTTTTATTTTTTCTTTTATTTATATAGTTTATTATTTTTAGGTTTATTTGGTTTTTTTTTTTATTTATTATTTGGTTTATTTTATTTTATTATTTTATTTTATTTAGTTTTAAATTTTATTTTATTTTATAGTTTATTTATTTATTAGTTATTTTATAGTAATATTTATATAGGTGTATGTTTTAGTAGGTGTTTACTATTATATTTATGTTTTATCTAGTAAGTCAGGTTGTGGTAGAGTTTAGAGTTAGTGGTATGGTAGTTTATTATGGTTAGGGTAGGGTCAGTAGGGCCTGTGGCTCATTTCATTTTGGCCTGGTTTAGGTTTAGTTTGCTCATTTGGTTTTGGTTTTTTTGGGGGTTGGGGGTTTAGTTGGAGTTTAGGTTATTTTTATGGCTCAGGTTAAAGGTTTAGGATTTTTAGGCATGGTTTAGGGTTTTTTTTTTATTAATTAAAAATAATAAGTTTATTTATTTATAGTTTATTTTCTTTTATTTATTTCATTTTATTTATTTTTTTATTTGTTAATTTTATTTTTTATTTAGTTTAGTTTATTTTATTTTAGGTTTATTTATTTTAGTTTAGGTTTTTATTTTAGTTTATTTTTTGGTTTAGGTTTAGTTATGTTTATTTTTTATTTTGTTATTTTGTTTTTCTTTTTATTTAGTTTTATTTTTATTTTATTTTATGTTTAGTTTTTATTTTATTTTTTTTTTTTATTTTTGTTTTAGGTTTTAGGTTTTATTTTTAGTTTAGCTTTAGCTTTATTTTAGTTTTTTATTTTATTTTAATTTAGTTTAGTTTAGGTTTATTATTTGGCATCAGTTTACGTTTATTTATTTTATTAGTTTGTTGTAGTTTTAGTTTATTTATTTTATTTTGTTTATTTTGTTTGTTTTATCTTTAAAGTTTTTTTTTTAGTTTTAGGGTTTTTTTTAATTTTATATTTATTTTAGTTTTATTTTTTGGTTTATTTTTTCATTTATTATTTAGTTTTTATTTTAATTTATTTTAGGTATATTTTATTTTTATTTTACCTATAATTTTCATTATATTTTGGTTTTTTATTCTTAGGTTTATTTTTTTTAGTTTAGTTTAGGTTTTGATTTATTTTATTTTAGCTTAATTTTATTTTTAGGTTTAGGTTCAAGTTTTAGTTTAGATTTATTTATTTTTATTATTTTATTTTATTTAGTTTTATTTATTTTATTTTATTTTAAGTTTTGGGTCAGGGTTTAGTTTTGGGTTTAGTTTAATGGTAGTTAGTTTTTAGGAGTTTAGGGTTTATTTAGGGTCAGCTATTTAGAGTTAGATAGGGTTAGTTTTAAGTTTGGGTTAGGATTTAGGATAATGGTATTTAGGTATCAGTTTTATAGTTAGATTTGTTATTTAGATAGGTAAAATCAAACCAGTTAATTATTGTTTATTTATTTAATTTTTATTTTATTTATTTTTATTTAATTTATATTTTAGTTTAGTTTTATTTAGGTTTAGTTTAGGTTTATTTATTTTGTTTAATTTTTTTTTTTTTTTTTTTGGTTTAGGTTATATTTTTATTATAAGGTTTTTGTTTATGTTTTATTTTATTTATTTAGGTTTAGTATTTTAGGTTTATTTTTAGATATTTTTTGTTTGTTTAGGTTTAGGTTTTTTTAGTTTATTTTAGGTTTTGGTTATTTTTTTAGTTTAAGGTTTAGGTTTTATTTATTATTTATTATTTATTTTTTAAGGTTTAGGTTTCATTTAGTTTTTACTTTATTTAAGGTTTTTTTCCATGATCCTTCAAGATCTTTGATGGTAGTGGTAACCCAATAATAATACATTTTCATTTTAGAGTTGCAACACCAGAAGGTTTGCTAGTTCCAAAGGACAACTGAGGGTGATAGCAGTGATCAGCTGATAATGCTTGTGATAGTCCAAGAACGCAACCACCGCTAAGTCCAAGATTCCCTCCACCATGAGCTACCATCTCTTCGCTAGCTCCACTTCTACTAGAGCATTGTATCTAGATAAGGGCACAAACCCCTTACTTCGCTTACTTGATTATTATCATGTACCACCACCTAAAAAGAAATCAATGAAGAAAGTTATTCTACTTATATATTGTACTTTGATGCTTTTGATTTCATTTTTATTGAAAGCTCTCAAGTTTAAATAAAAATAATAGCTCTAGTAGTTATGATCCTTTCCTTTCTGATTCAGAGTCAGACTATCCTTCTCTGAATCAAATGGGTTCACCTCTTAAGATTGACTTGAGTCAACTGACTCTGGGATCCCATAAGAGAAGCTGTAGGTATTCTCGATGAGAAGGTAGAACTTTCCACAACCTCATCACTCCAAGAAGTCTCAAGTCAACTAATGAGTGGCAAAGTTGTCCTCTGGGTAGCACCTTAGGAT
Source organism: Cymbidium sinense (assembly GCA_021442155.1). NCBI lineage: Eukaryota > Viridiplantae > Streptophyta > Magnoliopsida > Asparagales > Orchidaceae > Cymbidium > Cymbidium sinense. The sequence goes on along the minus strand of CM038214.1, from coordinate 296,602,633 downwards.
AAGGTAAACAAGTCATTGATCTAGTGAGTAGATAGCCTCCATAAGATGCTCCACCCATGGATATTGAGGATGACCAAGCCAGACATTACAATGTCCTATCTTACCTTACAGTATCCTTTATGTTAAGCATATAATGCACTTGTCTTATCCAAAAGATAAGGAATCTAATCAAGTCCTTACTTGATCTATGATAGCTTAACCGCTACAAAAGAGGAGGCATGCCACCAAGGATATCTTAAGAGTTACATTCAAATGAAGACTTACTCTAGATGATCGAACACAACCACCTATTTACATTATAGAATGTTGCATCTTATCTAGAGTTCGAGACCTCAGACAAAGCCTTCTCAAGGGTCATCCTAATCCCCCATAGCAGTAATCCTAATTTATATTACAAAAATTACATTTATGTGGGAAAAGTAATATAACTACACCTACAAAATAGAGGTTAGCTAAATATACATATAATCCCAAGAAGTTGTATTTATAATTTGAGCTTAGCACCCAACACATAGGTAACTAAGCCCACCTGCCCTAACTTGGATTATGCATAAGGATATAAGCAACCATCAAAAAGAGCATTTACATTTATTTTAAGCATCCCTTAAGCATAATCTCCTGCTTAAAACATGATTAGGCTAATATTGGCCTCTCTTCCAATCTATGAAGAATATAATCTAACATCTAATCTAAAATAAGAAAATATAAAATAAAACATACATCACATCATACACCATCCTAACTTAGAGCTTGAAGTGGTGACTTAATTCTAATGTGTGTATTAAGGCTTGTGTGGTGAGTCTTGTTAGGCATTAGTGTTGTATTTTCTTAGTGTAGAAGGATTCAATTTAACATGAAAAGTTGATTTCACTTGAAGTAGTTTAACTGATTTGACAAATTTAATTTGTGTTTCTTTTTCATTTGATTACACTTAGCAACTAAGTTTTATAAAGATAGGAAAAGAGGATTTCCCTCTTTCATCCCTACCTTTAGTCACTTTCTAAAGTATATTAATTTGATTTTGCTCTCTTTAGTGAATGGCTTATTAAATGATTTTATTAATCCTAAGTTTAGGTTAACTTTAAATAATTCTATTCAAAATGAAAGGCATCTTAAGATTAATTTAATTCAATTACTACCACATGACATATATTAAATCATTCCTTTCCATCACATGTAACATGCATATGATTTAATCTTAAGTGTATCCATACATGCAACATATTTTAGCACACTTAAATGATGAATGTATATGTATGTTTAGAATTTATATTTTATTTGATTGAATTATTTATACATATTATTTTAAAACTTTATTCAAATTCCTAAACAAAAGGACATAAGAATGAAATTAAATAGGCATGTGCCATTGTTAAACTAGGGAAGTGAGGTAATCAAATGATCTCCTTAGAGCTAGCTAAAGCCTTGTATTCTCGGGATGTCCAGACTATATACCCATTTGCATTCAAACACATGTAAATTTGTATACATGAACATAGGAAGTAAGCTCCAAATCATATGGATAATTAATTCAACCACTTAGTCAATTATGAATGCATGCAATTTTAATGCAAAATGAAATTTTCATTCACTAATCAAAAATACATATACATGTACAAAGATATAGGCAAGTATGTGTCTTTGTTAAACCAGGAAAGTGAGGTAATCAAATGACTTCCTTGGGGCTAACTAAAAGCCTCATCTGTGGATGTTCAGACTATATACTTGCTTTTCTTGGACACACATGGATGTATACATAAATGAGGGAAAGAAAACCATGCAAAGATTATATATTTTTTTATTTAATCATTTATATATATGAATTAAAGCTCTATCCAAATTCTAATGTTGAAATACATAAGAATGAAATCAAATGGTATGCATTGTTAAAGGGAAGTGAGATAATCAAATGACCTCCTTGGGCTAAAGCCTCGTGTTCCCGGATGTCTACTATATACCCTACCATTCAATCTTATATAAATCAACACATGAATAGAGGAAAGAGAACTCAACATTCATACACTTAAACTATAAGCACATGCATTTCTTATGTATTCAAAACTAGCATCATAACACATATTATTAGTCATTTATAAGATTTTGAAAATACATTTGGATTTAATAGTGATAATAGCCATGCATATATTAAATTAAATCAACACATGCAAGCTTACATAAAGGAAATCCATTTTAGTTTACTTGATTTTGAAAAGATGGATGCATGAATTCAAATGATACCAAATTTAACATGATTGGAAAGAGGACAATCAAATATAAGCATGTGATTCATTCAACAAAACTAGTTCTTAAGGACAATCAAATCAAATAAGATTATAGCAAACCAAAGCTTCTTTATTAATTATGTTTTGGATTTGATTTGATCTAAAGAGGAGAAGAGAAATCATCACTTGTTGTTTTAAACCCATTCCCACATTAGTGATTTGATTTAATTTAAGGAAATGTAATTAAGTAATTTTATGGGTTAATTAAGTTGAACCCTTAATTAGATGAATTATTTACCCTTGCCTATGTCACCTTAAAGTAATTAACTAAATAAATATGAGCAAACATGATATGCATGGAAAATAAACTTGCAATGATTCTAGGAAATAAAAGGAGCCTAATTTAATTGGATCATGATTAGTAGTTATTTAGATTAAAGGACTTAATTAATTCCATTTATGGTTTTCCCACACATGTGGACTAACCATATTTTCATTAAATTCCTTTAGATTATTAAACACTTAAAGATCTAGCCCATGATTTAATTAATTAAGGTTTGATGTGATTATGATTTCAATTTAATTAAGTGATTTAATTAATTAATTAAATCTTAATTAATTTCATTTAAAAAGGGTGAAATGAACTTAAGGAAAGGGGTCCCAACCCTATTCCTTAGTTCACTTACAAGAATGATTAATAAAACCAATTACTATTCATCATTACTTAATTTAATTAGTCAATTTTCTTAAGTAAGTGAGTAATAAATTCCAAGAAAATAATGAGAGGCAGAGGTCATGCCATTAAATTAACCTACAAAATTTGGGATCAATTGCTCATGCAATTATGGAGTAATTAAGCTAATTAATTTCATAATTAAACTTTAATTACTATTCAAAATTAGTTATGATCATTTTTAATTAATTCTCCTCTAAAATAGTTTTAAAATGAATATTTATTTGAATTTTTTGTTTCTCTATGATTTTTTATGATTTTTAGAAGTTTTAGCCATTAAAATGATTAATTAATTAAAGCCTAATCCTATTGGCACCACGCACGCTACATGGCAGATTGGCTACTTAAAACTTATCAACTGCTATGTATGGCGATGCGCTTTCATCTATCCAATCAAAGATGGATGGCTATGATTAATCCCATAGCTTAATAGGATTAAATTAATCGATCTCGGATCTAATCATGACCGTCCGCTCGATCATGGAATGGATGGCATGTTCTAACATCATGCAAGTGAGGGAGAATGGAGTCCGCTTATCTCTCTTGATCCGAAGCTTACCTGCTTGATCAACTAAAAGGATCCCACATCTTCACGACATCAATCGAGGGGATCCAACTCAAGATCACACAAGATGAAGTTTTCTTTAAAAAAGCTCCAACCCATTTTTCTAAGGATCAATTTTGGAAGCATACCTCACTGAGGTCAAGATCGAGGCTCAATGATTGAGGAAGCTTCATCTAGTGGAGACAAAGCCCTGAGTAGCAATTGGATCAATCCTCAACGCTCGCTGGAAGGCCATGCGATGATTTGGAGCTCGATTTGATCAAGTCCCACCTAGTGCTCGAAGCTTGGGAGATGATTCATTTAATGATGAGCTAGGAAGGTGTGCAAAGTTAATTTGAGTTTGATGGAGAAATGGGGAGTTTGGTCAAAAATGGGAGTGTCCTATTTTGAACGATGGGAATGGAATTTTTGATCGAGGAATGAGCTGAGCTTAAGGAATGGCTCTAGTCTTGGTATTTAGAAGGCTCGAGGAATTATTTTGTGTGTTTGAATGGGAATGAGGGGGTGTATAGACCCCCTTCATCTTGATTGGATGGTGGGATCAGTTTGGCTTCTAGTGGTCACCATCTCGTGAGTCATGGGGTGGGAGGAGGTGAGTTGGCTTGGTTGGTTGAAGGTGTGAGGTGGCTGCCAAGGAGGAATCATGGGTGTCCTATGGGTTTCAAATGCACCAATGGGGAAGGTGAGGTGATTACACTCCCATGGGTCATGGTGACCCAACCACCCCTTGGGTCTGCAAATGTCCTGGGTGCCTAGTTCACCATTGGGAGAGTACCAAGTGGCCAAGGGAAAAATGATCTACATGGGTGATTTGTCTCATGTGATGCTTGACCCAAGGGTAGAATGATCATTTGGCATTGATTTGATTTGGGATTTGAAATGAGCCAAAAGTGGGTAAGCCCAAATTTCAAGTCAATTGGAGTTGATTTGATTAGTTTGGCTCAATTTGACTCATTTAGAATTTGAGTTAAGTTTGGTCAAGTTGACCAATTGGTCAAATTGGGTCAAACCAATCAAGTTCATATGATCATTTGGGATGTTTTGGTTCAATTGGTTTGGTTTAGTTTGGTCATTTGAATTCATTTGGGTAAAATGGGTTAAGTTGACCAATTTGACCAAATTGCTTGTGTTGGGGTTTAGTTGACCAATTGAAGATGATTGTACACTTTGGTTTCAATTAATTTGGATTTTAATTAAAGCCAACTTGAACCTTTAGGTCAATTTGGGCTAAGTAGGTCATTTGGGTTCAATTGGGTCCAATCATGGCTTTGGTCCAGTTCAACAATCAATTTGGAATGAGCTTGAGCCATTGGATGCAATCAATTTGGTTTATATTTTTATTTGACCCAATTTGGTCTTCTAAAATTTGGTCAACTTTGGGTCAGGGACAATTGGTTTGACTCAATTAAAGGTCAAGTCATATTCAAATATTGATTTTGATTTGGTATGAATCATTGGTTTCAAGGGATTTAGCTTAGGTTAAAATTTGGCTAGTTTGGGTTCATTATATGGGGTTGACTTGGTCAAATGACCAAGTTGACTTGGTTTGACCTAATTTAGGACAACGATCAACCTAGGTGATCAACAATCATGATGGGAGGTTTTGATGGGCTTGGTTCAATCCTAATTTTGGTAGAATTAGAACTTGATTAAATAGGTCAAATTGGCCACTTTGGGTCAAGTGGACCAATTATTTAGTTGGCTTGACTTTTGGGTTGAGTTTGATTTAGTTGAGTTTATATATGGATTTGGGATTGATATATTCAATTGTAATTGGCTCAGGTTCAAATGGGTTTGGGTTTATTTGAACATTTCAAGTCGAAAGGGTTAAGTTGGGTTTGACTTGGGTTGATTTTTGTTTGGCTTGATGATTGTAGATTTCATTTATATTGTGAATATGATTGAAGGTATGATTGATTCATGAGAAAATCAATTGAATTTAGGTTTTAGAATGAATTTGGCTAAGTCCATGGAGTTGGGTCATGTGGCTTAGTTTGGATTTTGATTTGGTTTGATTTAGTTTTGATGATTTAAATGTATATTTCATTTAAATTTGTGAAGATGATTGAAAATATGATTGTAGTGAGAAAATCAATTGAGTTGATTTGGATTAAGATTTGCTAAGTCCATGGGATAGGTCATATGGCTTAGAAGGGTTTTGATTTAATTTGATTTAGTTTGATTTAGTTTTGATCATTTGAATGTAGATTTGATTTATATTTAAAAGATGATTGAAGATATAAATTGATTATGAGATAATCAATTGATTTTGGATTGATTTGGATTAAGTTTGGCTAAGTCCATGGGATAGGTCATATGGCTTAGAAGGGTTTCAAGTTTGGATTTAATCATGGGCTTCAATCATTTGGTTTTGAAATTTGGGTTTGGATTTGGATTTGAATTTGAATTGAACTTGAGGTTTGGTTTGAGAATGTGAACATGGATTGGATTTGGGTTGTAGATTATCCTAATCCCTAAGGCATAACCTAATCCTATGGTTAGCCCTTCTAACTCTTTAGGCTTAGTAAGTGTTTTTCTATTTGTTAGAAGTGTCTTATGACTAGAGAAGTCTTAGTGTTTAGAATACTCTTAAGTGTTGCCCTTGGAGATAGATGATTGGAAGACCGAAGTCAAGTTTCACATTATAGACTCGATACATCTTTCAACACTTTGTTTGAAAACCATGGATACATGAACAACATAGTTCCATCCTCTACATCTCTATATGAAGTTTGTGAGAGGTGGGATCATCTACTATGTAAATGGTGATCTCAAGCCATTTACAATTCATGAGGTTAGCATATATGAGGATGCAGCTTACTACCTTCCTCAAAATCAACAAGTCTATTTTCGTGAACTTGGCCAAAGTTTAAAAATAAAAAAAATAAAAAAAGAAAAAGCAAAGAAAAGTGAAAATGATAAAGAAAATAATAGGGAGGGAAAATAGACTTGGAGGAGGAAGTGAAGCCTAACATTAGATTTCACCCAGCTTGTTACTCATTCAAACATAGATGACCCAACCTCCACCAGTGAGGAAGAGGCAGAGGCGCCCTAGGGGTGGAAAACCTCCTTATTAGCCACCCAATGGAAGATATGTCCCAGCTACCAGGAGTACACCTGCTATCCATATAGACTTAAAATCTATTTCATAATATGAGTCTTATATGGTTAGCACACCATCTAACTCTTCTCAAGAATTCTTGAGGTGACACTTGAGCAAGATAATGATGAAGATCAGGCTCTAAAGCAAAGCATAAGTGTATCCAAGTCTATATGTGAAATAGTTAGGCATCGCTTGAGAACCTTAGCTCTAACCAACTTTCCTTTAAAAAAGCTAAGGTTTGGTAGTTAAGGAAGCCTAAGTCATCCATGTGTGTGAAGACCTTAGAGGTTCTGAGCATCATCCTCAAGTCAAGAAATTGATGTAGAACTTGAGGATGATTCATATAAAGATTTAATAGAATTACCTTTTGATTGGTACTTGCCTTGTGTTCATAATTTAGCAAAGAAAGGGTTATTCCCACATACTTGATCAAAGCGTAGGTCAAATTACTTTGAAAGAATATGGAAGAACAAATGCAAAAACTCTCAATCAAGACCGGACTAGATTCAGATGGGTCCAACAATGATGATTACCTTAGTCATCACCAATCATTTAGAATCGATAGGTTCTTTTCAAATCACATTAACTCATATGAGGAGCTTAGAACTGATGATCCAAATGATTTTGAAGTCAAAGATGCACCGCTAGAGTTCAAGAAGAGATCAAGTCAACCATCGATGAGCTCAAAGAAATCAACTTAGAATCAAGAAGATCCACATACATCTTCTTTGTTAAATGAAATTAAAACAAATGACTTAGTTAGCCTATTGATTGAATTTAAGGACTAATTTGCATGGAGTTATGAAGAGATGCGGATTGGCTCGATGCAAGTGGTCCATAAACTAGCAATAGAACCTACTTAACCCTATCAAGCAAGCTCTAGATGCATGCATTAGACATACAACACTGTCATTTATGAAGTCAAGAAATTGATCATTGTTTTATCCAGAAAGAAAATACTCTACCTGGTTAGCCAATGTCATCCCAATTAAAAAAAAGAATGGTCAAATTCACATATGCATCAATTTTAGGGATTTAAATAAGGCATGTCCAAAAGAAGAATTTTCACTACCAATCCTGGAGTTGATGGTGAACATTGCCTCATCTCATTTAATCTTCTCTTTCAAGGATGGCTCATCTGGATATAACCAAATAAAGATGGCCATTGAAGATGAAAGAAACACTACTTTTAGAACCCCTGATCGGAATCTATTACTATAAAGTCATGCCTTTCAGCCTTAAAAATGTCAATGCTACATACCAGCGAGCTATTACTCAAATATTCAATGAACTCATTCACCATCAAGTCAAGTGCTATGTCGATGATCTTATGGTCAAAAGTAGAGAAAAGGAAGATCATCTCTTTGACTTGAGAGTAGTTTTCAAATAGTTAAGATAATTTAACCTCAAAATGAACCCCCTGAAGTGTGCATTCGGAGTAGCATCAGGGAAATTCCTTGGGTTTGTTTTCTAACACCATATAATCAAAATTTATTTGGAGAAGATCAAAGCGATATTAGGAATGCCACCACCTAAAAGTGTAACTCAACTTAGATCTAAGGGTATTGGAGTAAGATGCTTTATATCCAACCTATCTGAAGATGTTAGCCATTCTCAACACTTGTCAAAAGGATGCCAAGTTTAACTGGATGATAAGTGTGAGCCTTCAAGACATCAAGCATTACCCGATGACATCGCAATTCAACACTATCCTGCAAGCCACTCATACTTTACATTACTACATTACAACTCTTGGTGCTTTGTTGGCCCAAGCAAGGAAAGGAAAATACACTCTACTACCTAGCCATCATCTAATCCCTACCGAATTATCCACCCATTGAAGAAGCATTGCTTTTAATCTTTGCATCACAAAAGCTATAGCACTACATGCTTCCTCATAAGGTGAACTTAATCTCCAGGATCAATCCACTATAGTATCTCATGAGATGGCCGATGCTATCCAAATAGTTGGCACGATAATCCATGATCCTATCATAATTAGACATTACCTTCATACCCTTTCATGTGATGAAAGGATAAGCACTAATGGATTTCTTAGCCCACTTCTACTCCCGCTAGTGATGATCTCCATGAACAAATCATGAACTTATAGGATACTAGCATTCACCATTGGGAGATGTACTTTGATGGTGCTTCCTCTAAAAGAGGAGAAGAACCAATCTACTATTCTAGAATGGTAGGGTAGAATAGTTCTCTTAACTCTACCGGATGTGATGAGATTCTCATCATCTATCCAATCCTTACACCAATAATGAAGCAATATGAGTCTCTGCCGTGAGTTAGTCATTACTCTAAGCATCCAGAACATCAACATCTTTGGATTCTTAACTAGTTATCAACCAAATGGCTATGTCCTATAAGGTTATAAAGCCCAAGCTCCATCACTACCATAAGTACACCATGGAGTTTTTGGCCCAAATCTAGAGGTTACCATTTATAAGATTATAGATGTCACAAGATATGCTTTTTAGCCAAGCATGCCAAAGAGTTGACATGTTGAGGATGAGTCCATATCAATAAAGGTCCAAAATAGACAAGTCTTATCCTTATTGATATTGAACTCATCAAAAGTACTCTCAAAAGGGAGGTTGCCATTTTCAAGAAGGATGAGGAGTTAGATTGGAGTCAACCATTCATGGTTTACCTAAATAAAGGAAAACTACCTCAAGAGAAGTCCCAAGCCTAGTAGACGAAGCAAAGAGCACTTACCTACACTCTTGTGGATGATTTCTTGTACTATCGGTCTTTCAATCATACATTATTACATTTCTTAGACAAGAGTGAAGCTCGTAAGATCATGACTGAGGTACACTCAGTATTATGTGGAGCCAACCAATCCGTCCAAGATGAAAACCAAGATCAAGAGACTAGATACTACTAGCCATCATGATGATCAAAGATTGCATGGATATGAAAGGATGCCACCAATGTCAAATACATGGTGGTCCTACACAACCACCAAACATTCAAAATCCTACATTGGCCACATGGCCATTCAAGTGTTGGGGTACCGCATATAGTGACATTTCCTCCTTTTCCAAGGGTCATTGGTTCATCTTAGCTACATCAATACTTTTCCAAATGTGCGAAGGTGATTTCGCTCAGAGAGGTCATAACTAAGCATGTGTTCCAATTTTTTAAGAACCATATCATATATAAGTTTAAAGTGCCTCAAAGAATTATATATGATAATGGTGTTGCATTCAAGAGCACTGAGATCAATAACTTTGCTCGAAGACACAACATAGATTGAAGATATTTTACCATCAACTACCTGAGGACAAATAGCTTAGAAGAAGCCTTCAACAATCTCATCCAAATAAGAAGAAACAATACAAAGATAAGTGGCATGAACAATTAGTTGAAGCCTTGTGGGCCTACCGCATCACATATAGAACTCCAACTCCTACTTTTCTCCTTAGTGTATGGGCCAAGCATTCTACCATTAGAAGTCCAACTCCCATCACTAAGGATAGTTGTGTAGCAAGATCACAACAGAGTAGAACATCAAGTTGAGGGAAGAGCTCAAAGGTTTGGAGGAGAGATGCATGCATGCCAAAACCAAGTTATACAAAGCTAAAATGATTCAAGCTCATAACAAGTTGCCATCCTAGAACTTTTCAAGTAGGAGCTTATTTTAGTTCTAAGGAGACCCATTATTGCTCAGTAAGATGGGAAGTTTTGAACCCACTTGGGAAGGCCCTTTTCAGAGAAGGTCTACCAAGGAGGATATCATCTTAATCATAAGAGAGCATCCAATGCTTCCAATCAATTTATACTTAAAGAAATATTATAAATCATGTTAAAAAAATAATTATCATTAATGAAAATTCCATTTTGAATTCAATCTCTTCCATGTTGAAAGTATTCTATTTATGAATCTACCATGATGTGTTTAGGTAGGTGTAAGGAACCCGAGTGATGTTTTTATCCTTCAACACAACACAAACATAAACCACATACAAATATAAAATAAACACATATCTTTTATCTCCTCGAGTTGAGATAACACCCCCAGACTCACTCAATAGTCGCTCTAGGTCGGTCGACGCTTACCCTCCTAGTGTGTCACCCCAGCAGTGTTCTTGCTTTGGAGGATGTAAGTCTACTATGCTTTCCTTTCTTACTTGGCTACTGCACACTAACGAGTGCCTTGTTAGTTTGGTAGGCCTTACTACGTGGCTAGTAAGCTACCTCATGTTGGTTACATTTAAGAGGATGTGAGTCTGGTATGCATTCTTCTTAGATTAGACTTCATGTACTAATTGGGTCAAGTATATTTGAGGTTTAAGATAAGTCCCCTAGATCCTTTCCCTCGACTTCTTCTTCAAGTCTAGTCTAGTCCTTCCTCAGCTCCTACTTAGTAGTCTATAGGTCAAAGAGCATACACCGATGAGAGACTATCTTAATGATTAGTAACACTTGGAAAGTTGTAAGTACACACTTTCTTTCTATTGACACCACCAATAGGCACCTTAGGTTGGTTCTCACTATGCTAATGGATACACCACTCATGTTGATGGATACACCTTAGGTTGGTTGGTTCTCGCACCTAGATACACCACTCATGGCATATGTAAGTTTGCTTCACTTTCTCCTTGAGTTGGCCATATACTATAGGCTTTCTTTCTAGGCTCAAGATAATGCCCTAGTAGCATCTCCCCTATGGGCACTATATTTGGATCACATCCTTTGAACCCATTTATACATTCCAGTTACTATCGATTGACGCTCTTTCTAGTAACCACCTGGTTGGAGAATCCATCTATGTGCGATTCTCCCATCTAGTAAATCGAGATAGGTTAAGGCCAACATAGCTCTCCAGTGGTCCCTCATACCAACAGGTCCAACAAACATATAAACAAAATATATATTCACTTATGGATTAGGAGGATACCCCTACACTTGAGTTGATATAAGTCCCCAATGGCATTCACTCAGTAGTGGGCCCTATGCCTGGTTTTATTTATTGTGCTACCAACAAGTCACCCCAGTGGTTGTTCCCTGCTTTAGAAGATGTAAGTTTGCTACTCCTTCCTAGCATAATTATTGCACACCGAAAGATAATCCCCTAATTTGTCAAGCTGTCCCCCACAACCAGTAGATTATTCCTTTGGATTTGTAAATTTGAGATACAAGACGATATAGCTCTTCTGGGTCCATCGCACGACATGGTGATAAATTAAATCGATCAAATTTGATCAGCCACATCCCCAATGGATATTCCCTCAATTAAAATCAAACTAAACCAAACTAAACCATATCAAATCACATGAAATTAAAATAAAACTAATCGACTACTTTTGAGTTGACATAAGTCCCCAGCATTGACTCAATATTCACCCCGATATTTGTGTGCATCCAATAAAGTCACCCAGTTGTTCCTCACTTTGGAAGATGTAAGTCTACACCTTCTTCCTAGCACATACACAAAAAAGGCAACCCTTAGGTTGGCTAGCTACCCGCATGCTAGACTACCACTTTGGATTTGTAAACCTGGTAGGTCAAGCGATATAGCCCCTTCTGGGTCCATCAACAAGGTCCATACATTAACTCGATTAAATTAAACCCTATGATTTTCCCCAATGGAGTTAAATCATACCCCTTCTCCCAAGGGAGCCCCAAATCATATATAAACATGTCAAGCAAATAAATCAAATTCAAAACCAACCTCCTTGTGGAGCCAAATTAAACCAACTCCCCAATATAGTCTAAATCAAAGAAATCCAACCAAACTCTTATTCCCTGGATACATCCCAAACAAATCTATGAAATCAAACTCAAATCTCAATCCCTGGATAGCTCAACCTCGCTTCCCTAGTGAAGGTTCATATACCATCTCAGTGACTCGAGCCCATATCTCTCATGTGCCTCCACATCATAAAATAAAAATTAAAGTCGATTCAATCATAATCCTCAATGGATTATAGATTCTTATCCAAGGGATCTTCTTCCATAAATCATATAATCAAATCAAATTCAAACCATATCCCAAAGATATTTTCTTCTTCTATGCCCTTGACATAGACCCTCACATGTCATTTCCAATGCATGTGTGATCCCCTGCAGATCTCCCTCCATGTCCTTGGAATTCTAATCAAATCTTATTTCTTTATGCACACCTTTAATACTTCAACCAAAAGCCTAACAATGTATTGGATCAAATTACATCTTAACATTATAATCAATATTTTATGATTTGTGATGGTGCAAGCTCAAACTAACTATACAATATCATGCTAAACATATTATAGTGTGAATTAACACACTATATTATATTATAATATATGATGTTATATTATAATTTGCTATAATATAATATATCGTCTAGCATTACACCTCATTAGAATCACTTAAAAGGAACAAATAAAAATATTTTCTAAAAATATGAATAATGTTCATTTTTTATGTAAAATTGTTCTTTTTCTATTAGAAATGGTACAAAATAGCATAATTTTGGTGTTGCTTCTTTGTGTGTGTGATGAATTTGACAAATTTTTTCCATCTCAACCTTTAAATTAACATTTTTGTGGGTTTTGACCCAATGTATTATAACAAAAGTAAAACATACTAAAATGTACAATAACATTTAGTAACATACCACCACATTCATATATATATATATGAAGTTATATTGTTATGTACATTATATTTTAATATGCTCTCATATAATATATTATCTTCCATTACACTTAAAATGAATCCCTTTAAGAAAAAAAATTTATAAAATTTGGTTTAAAAATGAACATTTATTTTGGATGCAAAATTCCATTCTTTTGATTAAATGACACACCATCGCACACCCCCAATGATGTTCCCAAAAGCTTACCTTATATTTGGCCAAATCCCATAATCTCCTATTAGTATATTTTATGAATTATACCAATACAAACTCTACTACATCATACTATATAACAAACTAAAATATGCTAAATAATAAGTAGTAATACACAAGTATGCTATAATGCATGATGCTACACTATGTTATGGCATCCTATATTATAATACACTATAACATATTATATTATTATATTATATTGCATATCACATCACAAGGGATTGCTTAAGATAAAAAAAATCATAAAATTAGTCTAAATAATAAAAATTATATATTTTAGTCTTATCACTTACATATTTTAAATTGAAATAATATATTATGATGCCATGCTTTACCTATTATGAATTTGGCCAAATTCCACCATTTTAAAGTCTAAATCAACATTTTCATAAATAATGCTAGTGTAGGCTCAACTGCATGATTATAAATATTGAAAGAATTTAAAATGCGTAGAACAATATATTATGATATATGATGCTACACTTTACTACAACATATAATATTTATTTTGAACATAAAATCTTACTTTCTAGACTACAAGTGGTGTAGCACCTTGGTACTACAACCTAATTCCCACTTCAAATTTAACAAATTTCATCCGATTTATTAAATCAATATTTTTATGATTTATATTAATATAGACTATAGAACAATATAATATATTAAAACATTTCAAAACATCTTATAACATCCAAAACACATCACTACATGCTAAAATATAAGATGCAACCTTCTACTATAATATATGGTATTATAATATGATTTAAGTTTAGGGTTTAAGGTATTCAAATCTCTAATTATCAAGGGAGAGTCTCTTGAAGACATTTTCTTTAGCTACCATAACTATGTTAGATTAGGTCATTATTTAGATCTACTAATGACATCTTTATTCAAGGGTTTTAGTGTTTAAGGTTTATTTGGGTTTAGGTTTAGGGTTTAGGGTTTGGGGTTTAGGTTGTGGTTTTAGGGTTTAGGGTTTATGGTAGGGTTTGTGGTTTGGTTTAGGTTTTAGGTTTGGGGGTTGGATTTAGGGGCTTTAGGTTTAGGGTTTAGGGTTTAGGGGTTTAGTTTAGGTTTATTTTGGTTTAGTGTTTAGGTTTATTTTGGGTATTTAGGGTTTAAGGTTTAGTTTGGTTTTAGGTTTAGGGTTCAGGATTTGAGGTTTTTTTAATAGAGAAGAAATTCATATTCAACATTTCTACTTTTTGATTTCATCAACCAAGTAGCAACCCAAGTTTTCTAAGATTGAAGCGATGACATAGATAAAAAATGAGCACCTATAAAGAAAATCAAAAACCCTAGATAAGTAGAACTGTCTCTACTATAAAGACATAATTCCATAAGCAGATCAGATTGGTTGTTCTTTAATTTTGCCAATTCAAGTCAGAACCACCCCTGCCTCCCGAGTAGCATGATCTACCATCATATCCCAGATCTCTCCCTCTGCCACCATCATGGTTGTAACCTCCATCACTCCTCTCACCTCCATAACCACCACTACTCTAAACACCACCTCCATATCCACCAACACCTCCAGATCCCCCACCACAACTACGATAATCGCCACCTCCACCTTCACCTCAACCGCAAGACCTAGACTGAGCCAAGTTGATGGTGATGTTCTGCCATCAAGGTTTTGCCCATTTTAGATTAGGGTTTAGTTTAGGGTTTAAAGTTTTGGGGTTTGGGGTTTAGGTTGTGGTTTTGTGGTGAGGTATGGCTTGTGGTAGATTTATAGTTTGTTTAGGGTTTAAGGGTAGGTGGTTTTAGGGTAGGGTTTAGGGTTTGTAAAGTCCAGTTTAGAGGGGTTGGTGGTCTGGGTAGGCTCAGCCAGTGGCCTAGGGTATTTAGGGTGTGGGTCAGAGGGTTTAGGATTTGTTTAGATTTTAGGTTTAGGTCTCATAGAGCCTTCATTTATCTATTTTATTTGGGATTATTATATTTTTGTTTAGCTCTTGGTTTATTTATCATTTTAGTTTATTTTATTTTTATTTTATTTATTTTAGGTCAGTCTTTAGTTATATTTTATTTATCAGTATTTATTTATTTTATTCAGGCTTAGTTTAGGTCAGGTCTTTAGGTTTTTTGAATGTTCTTTACTCAGTATTTAGATCAGTCAGTTGGAGGCCCAGGGTTTAGGGTTTAGGATCATTTAGGTATTAGACTAGGTCCCAGTGTCTTAGGCCTTTTAGTAATTTAGGCCTAGTTCAGTGTAGTCAGGCCCAATTGGGTTAACGCTCAGTGATCAGCCCAGATCAGGATCAGGCCCAGCCTAGCCTTTAGACTCAGTGGCCCAGGGCAGTGGTTTAGAATCCTAAGCCCAGTGGCCTATTCCCAGCCTGGGCCAGTGGCCCAGGGCCCCAGCCGGGCCAGCCTTGCCCATCTTCAGCCTTGGCCAGGATCTAGGCTCAGCCCAGTGTCAGCCTGCACTAGCTCAGATCTTAGGCCTAGCTCCCATGGATGTGGGGTTTAGGCCCAGAGCTCAGTGGCTCAGGCCTGGAAGGGCTCAGGCCTAGGGTTTTTAGGGTTTTGGTTGGGTTGTGGTTTAGGTTTAAGTTTTAGTTTAGGGTTTATGGTTAGTTTTAGTGTTTAGGATTTTGGATTTAGGGTTTAGGATTTAGAATTTAGGTTATTTTTTTTAAAAAATTAAGTAAATGGGTAGGTTTAAGTTTGTTTTGTTTGTTTAGTTTATTTTTTTTTATTTGAGCTTATATCATTATGTATTTTTACTTAGGTTTTTTTTATTTTTATTTAGTTTAATTTATTTATTTTAGTTTACTTTTTAGGTTTAAGTTTTTTTTTAGTTGAGTTTTATTTATTTTTTTTTAAGTTTAGGTTTTAGGGTTCAGGATTTAGGTTTTAGATTTAGGGTTTAGGGTTTAAGGTTCATGGTTTAGGATTTAAGATTTTTTTCTAACAAAGAACAAATTCATATTCAACATTTCTTCTTTTAGATTTCATCAACCAAGTAGACCCCAAGTTTTATTTAGTTTTTACATAGATCAAAAATGAGCACCCATAAAGCAAATCAAAACCTATAGTAGAACTGTCACAACTTTAAAGACCTTTCCATAAGTTAGGATTGGTCATTCTTCATTCTCCAATTTATCAAAATGACCACGCGAAGTAGCGAGGCCATATATCCTAACTCTCCTTACCACTTGTAACCTCCATCGTTCTTATCTCCATAACTACCATCGTTCCACCACCTCCATACCACCAACACTCTAGATTCCCCACCACCACTTTGATAACCACCTTTAGTTTTATTATATTTTAGTTTTAATCTGGGTGATGTTTAGTTTATATTCATGAGGGTTTAGATAGTTTATTTAGGTTTTTTAGGGTTAGGTTTGGGGGGTTTAGGTTTGGGTTTTTTTAGTTGCACGCTTATTTAGTTTATTTTTTTATTTATTTAGTTTATTTTATTTTTTTATTTAGGCTTTTAGGTTTATTTTT
The DNA here is from genome assembly GCA_021442155.1 of Cymbidium sinense. Classification (NCBI taxonomy): domain Eukaryota; kingdom Viridiplantae; phylum Streptophyta; class Magnoliopsida; order Asparagales; family Orchidaceae; genus Cymbidium; species Cymbidium sinense. Next base: position 296,585,692 of record CM038214.1, on the reverse strand, counting down.
TATTTTATTTAGTTTAGTTTATTTATTTTAGGTTTATATATTATAGTTTAGGTTTTTATTTTAGTTTATTTTTTAGGTTTAGGTTTAATTTTTAGTTGAGTTTTATTTTTATTTTATTTTTGAGGTTTAAGATTTATTTTTTATTTTAGGTTTAGGTTTAGGTTTTTATTTTATTTTTTAGGTTTTGGTTTTAGGTTTATTTTGAGGTTTTATTTCTTTTAATTTAGGTTTAGGTTTATTTTAAGTTTATTTTATTTATTTAGTTTATGTTTAGGTTTAGGATAAGGTTTAGGTTATATTTATTTTAGTTCATTTTATTTTAGTTTAGGTTTAGGTTTATTTTATTTTGTTTATTTATTTTTATTTTAGGTTAAGCTTTTTTTTGTTAAGGGTTTAGGTTTTATTTTTTATTTATTTTATGTTTAGGTTTTTATTTTATTCTATTTTAGGTTTATTTTATTTTTATTTTACATTTAGTTTTATTTTATTCTTAGCTTTAGTTTATTTTAGAGATTTTTTAGGTTTTTATTTATTTTCTTTTAGTTTATTTTATTTTTATTTTATTTTATTTTTATGTTTATGTTTATGTTTTAATTTAGTTTTTTATTTTATTTTAATTTGTTTATTTTTTTTAGGTTTTATATTTTTGATTTTATTATTAGTTTATTTAGTTTAGGTTAAGGTTTTTAAGTTTAGGGTTTAGGCTTTAGGCTTTAGGGTTTAGGGTTTTAGGGTTTAGTTTTTAGTTTTAGGGTTTAAGTTTAGGTTAGAGTTTAGGGTTTAGGGTTAGCTTTTTAGGTTATTTTTGGGTTTAGGGTTTATTAGGGTTTAGGTTGTTTAGGGTTTAGGGTTTATTTTTATTTAGGGTTTTAAGGTTTAATTTTAGGGTTTAGAGTTTAGGTTTAGGTTTAGCATTTAGGGTTTAGGGTTTAGGTTAGGGTTAGGGTTAGGGTTTTTTTAGGGTTTAGGGTTAATTTAGGGTTTTGGGTTTAGGGTTTAAGGTTGTAGGTTTAGGGTTAGTTTTAGGGTTTAGGGTTTAGGGTTTTGGATTTAGGGTTTAGGGTTTAAGGTTTTTTATTTATTTTTAAATTTAGTAAACAAGTAGGTTTAGGTTTATTTAGTTTATTTAATATTTATTTTATTTATTTATTTTTATTTAGGTTTATTTTTATTTTTATTTAGTTTAGATTATTTATTTTAGGTTTATTTATTTTAGTTTAGGTTTTATTTTGTTTAGGTTTATGCTTATTTTTTTTAGTTATTTATTTTTATTTTAGGTTTAGGTTTTATTTTTTTATTTTTTAGGTTTAGGTTCAGGTTTTTATTTTATTTTTTTAGGTTTATGTTTTAGGTTTTTATTTTAGGTTTATTTTTATGTTTCATTTTTTAGTTTAGGTTTTTGTTAGTTTTTAGTTTACTTTATTTTATTTACTTTAGGGTTTAGGTTTAGTTTATTTTAGGTTTTAATTATTTTAGTGTCATTTATTTTAGTTTAGATTTATATTTAAGTTTATTTTGTTTATTTTAGGTTTTGGTTTTATTTTTTATTTATTTTAATGTTTATTTTTTAGGTTTAGCTTTTTATTTAGTTGTTATTTTATTTTATTTTAAGTTTATTTTATTTTTATTTTACGTTCAATTTTTATTTTATTTAACTTTTTTATTTTTAGGTTTATTTTATTTTTTTAATTTAGTTTTGATTTTTATTTATTTTATTTTAGTTTAGTTTTTATTTTTTATTTTATTTAATTTTTAGGGTTAGGTTTAGGTTTTAGTTAATGTTTTCATTTTATTTTACTTTATTTTATTTATTTTTAGGTTTATTTATTTATTTTATTTACAGGTCTTATTTAGTTTAGGTTTAGGTTTTAGGTTTTTAGGGTTTAGGGTTTAGGGTTTAGGTTTAGGGTTTAGGTTTAGGGTAGGAGTTTGGGGTTTGGTTTATGGTTTTAGGGTTATAGGTTTTAGGGTTTAGGGTTTAGTTTAGGATTTTGGGTTTTAGGGGTTTAGGGTTTTATTGGGTTTTAGTTTATTTTATTTATAGTTAGTTTAAGTTTAGGTTTAGGGTTAGTTTCTTTAGGTTTATTTATTTAGTTTAAGTTTTATTTTTAGTTTTAGGTTTATGTTTAGGTTTAAGTTTA